>PITA01010345.1:0-72592 GCA_004023965.1 Spilogale gracilis
TCAGGCCTCCCAGGGAAGGGAAAGTGGCGGGGATGGGGGGTGGGGCTGAGGTGTCCCCCGGGCGCCCAGCCTACTACCTCCACGTATGAATTCTGTTCTCTCAGTTTCTTGTCTGAGAGAAGGTCCTTTATTTTCTGTTTTTTTTCTGTCATGGAGAAAAAGAAAAAGGAATAAAAATGAATTCAGAAGTCGATGTCCCCCTTCCCAGTAGGCACAGCGGGGACTCGGTTTTCCCATCTAGAGAATGGGGCAGTCATGCTTTCCAACATGCACGCTCACCGTGAGCATGAAGGAGGCAAAGGCCTTCAGTAAAGTATTTCATCAGTGCAAGTCCTCCTCACTCCCCTAAACTATCTCCAGAGGGACCCCAGCCACCAAGAGGCAAACAGAGATCTAATCGTTACCTGATGCCACACAACATAGCATAGATATTAGGTGAAAACTCACCCGTGGAGAATTACGAACTCCGACCCAGTCCGTGTCTGCAGACTTTAAGATTTCCTTCTGTTGCTCCAGGCAGAAGGCTCTTCCTTCCTCCCTTCCTCCCTCTTCCTTCCCTCTCCCTCTCTCTTTCTCTTCCTTCCTTCTTTCTTTTTTCTTTTTCTTTCTTTCTTTCTTTCTTTTTCTTTCTTTCTTTCTCTTCTTTCTTCCTTCCTTCCTCCCTCCCTCCCTCTCACTCTCTCCTTTCTTTCCTTCCTTCTTTCCTTCCTTCCTTTCCTTTCTTTCCCTCCTTCCTTCCTTCCTCTCCTTTCCTTCCTTCCTTCCTTTCCTCCTCCCATTCTTTCTTTCTTTATCTCTTTCTCTCTCCTTTCTCTCCTTCTCTCTCTTTTCTCTCTCTTTCTCTCTCTCTCCCACCCTCCCTCCTCCTCCCTCCCTACATTCCTTCCTTTCGTTTATTCAAGCCTTTGAATTAGACTGAACTTTCAAGTCCTCAAACACATTTCATTTTCTCTTGTCTGCCTCTTCACATTCACTGTTCCCTCTGTCTGTGATCTCTCTTCCTCTCATCCCAATGCCCCATTGGGCAAACTGCTCATTTCTCATGGTCTTTGCCTCCTCCAGGAAGCCTCCCTTGGACTCCTCCTAGATACTCCCAAAGTGTCTGTGCCATCATTGTTTCCTTGACTCACTGCCCCAGGACCCTCAACCCGCCCCCCGTGACAGTGGGAGCTACTCTGCCCTGTTCACACAGCATCCCCAGGGCTCAGCACCATCCCTGGTGCACAGTAGGTGCTCAGAAGATAACCGCTGCCTAAATGCCCCATCTGGTGTCAGGAGATTACGTGAAGGCAGAGAAAGGACCCCGGATGGAAGAACAAGACAGAGTCAACTTACTCTTGATGCCTTCAAATAGCATAGCCTCCCCGTGGCCCTCCTTTAGCTGTTCCTCGAACAGTCTGTAACAGGACCTGGGGCTTGCCAGGAGCAGCCTGAAGCCCTGGAGGCAGAAACACTGGGGTCAGAGGTCAGCTTTGCCCCTGGGGAAGTACTTCATGGACCCAGGCTGGCCCTCTCCTTCATGCCCCCTCCTGGGGTTGAGGGAAAGCTCGTCAAGCATATAAGGCCGGACCTCCCGGGCAAAGTGCAGAGCAATGCTTGGGAGCCCAGGGAGCAGGCATGTAGCTTCCTTCAGGCAGGCCCCCCAGACTGCACCTTCTTGTGCGCTGGGACAAAGCTCAGGAACTCATCCACATGGCCCACGAACAGCCAGTCGGAGTAGAGCTTCACCGGAGCCTGCACCTGTTGGGCGCTGAGGAAGTCCTGCACAGCCTGGTGCATCTCCTGGCTCTCAGTGCTGCTAACACAGGATGAAGGGAGCGTTATGGGCCACCAGGGGCCACAGGGGGGCCTCTGAGGGAAAGGAGGCTTGGCAAAGGGGTCGAGGTTCTTCAGCTAGGGAAGGGATTTAGAAGCTTGGATAACTTCATTCTATCCTCAAACATCGGAGGAATTTATGATTTGCCATTTCGGTTTTTTGGGGGAAACTGAGGTACCAAGTCAGTACAGTGAGTAAGACCAGCGCTTATCCTCAGAACACACTGCCCTTGACTCAGCCCAGATGCTGGGGTTGTGGGTGACCATGGGGCTTACCCATATTATCCACCACGATGTGGAGAGCTGGTCTGACCTCAGTGGGTAATCCCCCATTAGCGGTGTAGCCTTGGGCACATTCCTTCACCTCCGTGGCCTTCAGTTTTCTTCTTGCTTTGGCCTCCATGGGCCTTCCTGATCTAGCCCTTTCCTTTATCTCACTCAGTCTCTTCTAGCCACTCTGGCCTTCTTGAACACACCCAGTTCAGTCCTGCCACAGGGCCTTTGCACATGCTCTTTGATCTTCCAGGAACCCTCTACCCCACATCTCCCCACGGCCATGTCCTTATTGTCTTTGGGCCTTAGCTCACGAGCTGCCTTCTCAGTGAGGCCCTCCCTAGTCTCCCTAACACTTCCCATTCCTCCCCTGCCCTTCTCATTACAATTTTCTTCACTGTTGGAAATTATCTTATTTGTTAACGTTATCTCTCCCCCACTAGAATAGCGGCAAGGCCTTGTCTGTCAGGCTCACGGCTGCCTTCCTTCCCAGCACCTGCCTAGTGCCTGGCACACAGTAGGTGTCCAATAAATGTTCCCTGATGGCAAGTGTGTAAATGGCAGAGCTGGCATTTGAGCTTGGGTCTGCCGGGCCCCTAAGCTGTATTCCCCACTGTGCTTTGATTCCTCTCCAAGTCCCTAAAGTCTGTCGAGGCTCTTGGGTTGGGAGCAGGTAAGGAAGGCTTCCATTGCTGCCTTTGCCTTTCCATGGCATCCCTGGGTCTCCCCCTCTCCAGCACTCCCCTCCTCACCTGGCGTACATGCTGCCCCCAATGAGGATCCTGCCCAGAGGGTATTTCTTCTTCCCGACCTTGACCGGGGGGCTCACTTCCAGGTTTCCAAAGGAGTCGAAGGTAGTAACCCCTTCTGTTTGGGGTCCACGAGTCACGTAGCCAAAATCCGGACCCTGAGATGGGAGAGGCACAGGCCAAGTATCAGAGAACGCGGCCCCTGGGTGAGGACAGGGTGAGGGTCAGCTCACAGGCAGGATTCGGTAGCGGTCAGAGCTGACACCAGCGGGCACCGCTGTGGTCTGCAGGCTGCCCCAGGAGCGCGGACTCAGGAGTAAGAAAAGGGGCGGGCACGTACTGGGTGCTCCATGTGCGCCCACTGCTTCCTAAACCTTAACTCCGGCATAATAACCAATCTACAAAGTAGAATCTACAAAGCTTTGTCCTCATTGTGCAGAGAAGAATGAAGGTCAGAGCAGTGGGTGGCTTCTTCGGCCCCACAGCCCTTGGGGAGGGATCTGAGCCCTCTAGGACCACACCACGCCACGCCTGGGCTGGAACTGGCTTCACCGAGTGGTTGTGATGTGGCCCTGTGGATCTTCACGGGAAGAACGGGTGGGAGACACATCTCACCCCTTCTGTGCGTTTCCTGAGGCTGCTGGAACACAGCTAGTGGCTTCAAACAACACACATGGATTCTCTTTCGGCTCTGGAGGTCAGAAGTCTGCAAGCAGTCTCACGGGGCTAACATCAGGGTGTGGTGGGGCTCATTCCCTCTGGAGACTCCGAATCTGTTTCCTTGTTCTTTCAGCTTCTAGAGGCTGTGGCGGCTGGTGGCCACTTCCCTCATCCTCAAGGTGCATGGCTACGCCCTGAGCTTCCACCACTACGTGCCTGTCTTCCCTCTTCCGAGGAGCACCCTGATGGTACAGAGCCCACCAGATAACTCAGGCGCACCTCGCCATCTTGGGGTCCCTCACTTAATCATGTCTGCCAAGTCCTTCTGCCACAAGAAAGCATCAGGTCTTGGGGATTAGCACAATGCTGTGTTTGATACCACCACTCTGTCTACTGCACTGGCCCTAGCTTTCTACAAAAGGGGGACATTCCCAATCCCTCTTCTCCCTTTCCCTCTAACACCCATGCCAGCCCAACTCCCGTGCCCACTGGGTCCTGGAAACTTCATGAGCACACAGCTGAGCCCAAAAGGCAATGCCCACCAGTATCGGGGGAGTCAGCTGGTCACACCCATGTTCTCTGCACATTCTCTGCATTTGGCCTTCCCGACACTGCATACTCTTGGGTCTTGACTTCTAGTCTCTCGTGCACGGGACAGGGTGCCCCCAGCCTAGTCCCTAATCTTTGATTCTCTACAATTCTCTTCCTCCTGGTGCTGTCACCCAGTCTCACGAACACTGGCCATGTGCTGACAACCCCACATCTCTCTCTCCTGTCTGCATTCCCCCACCGACCCCAGATGGCCATAGGCTCCTTGCTTGACTTCCCAGTCAGACATCCAACAAATATCTCACACTCCCCCCAGATGGAAGTGTTGACCCCTATTCCCTCATCCCGCATCCCTCCCACAGTCCTCCCCCGCTCAGGGAAGAGTGGCTGCTGGTCACAAATGTCAAAGCCTGCTGTCACCTTTGTCTTCCCTCTCACAGGGATCAGGGAATCCTGTTGGCTCGGCCCTCAAAGCATGTCCAGAACGTGGCCACTTTCCGTGCCCAACCCTCTCACCCCACCTCCTCTCACCCATTACTGTGTCTGTGCCCGCCCTCACCTCCACACCTCCTGCCCCTGCCCCAACCCTTCCCTCCGCCCCCTGTCATCAATTCTCAACAAAGAGCCAGAGCTTCCCTTCTATTACACCCATCAGGCCATAATCCTCCTCTGTTTAAGACCATGCAACAACCCCCAGTTTCCCAGAGTTGAACAAAGAGCCTTGCAGTGACCCTGAGGACCTGCCCCCCACTCAGTCCCCATCGCCTCTCTGGCAGTCTCTCCTTCCATCCTCCCCTCACTCTTTCCTCCCAGTCAATACAGCTCTAATTCCACCTTCCAAATATCACAAACACGTCTGGAAAAACATCTGGCACCTTGCTGTTTCCACAGCTGAACAACTTACACCTTCCTCTGCAGCCCACTGGACTGTCCCTTTTTCAGAAGCATGCACACAATCCCCCAATTTTCCAATATCCTTATTTTTAACTTATGTGCCTTGCTGAATCAAAGACACTGAATTTCATACAAGTTCAATGTCATTTCCTTTAAGAATTAAGTCATCTGGGCGCCTGGGTGCCTCAGTTTGTTAAGCAACTGCCTTTGGCTCAGGTCATGATCCTGGAGTCCTGGCATGGAGCCTGCATCAGGCTCTCTGCTCGGCGGGGCGTCTGCTTCTCCCTCTGACCTCTCCCCGCCCATGCTCTCTCTCTCTCTCATTCTCTCAAATAAATAAAATCTTTAAAAAGGAAAAAAATAGAATTAACTTATCTTTCTGGGCTCAACACCTGGCCTCATCCTTGATGTATTTTTCACCCAAGACATTTTGGATTTCAATAAGAGAACCATTCTTCTGAATAACGACATTCCTGGGGAAGTGAGTGTACCCAGACCTCGCCTCGGAACGGAAGCCCAGGGCCACGCCCTTGACCATGCTCTATAGGCAGCTACAGATCGTACACATAGGGCGAACGGTAGCCAGTTCTGTTCTAATGCCCATCATCTGTCCACTTAGAGCCTCTTCTACTTCTTTCCAAGGAGACTGACCCAAGTTCCTCCGCAGGGCTCCCCTGGGGCCCTTCACAATAACAATGATAACAGTGTGTCCCTTCCCGAGTGATGTCGACATTTTCTGGAACATCCACGGTCTAAGGCTGAGACTGGCCTTCATTCTCAGTGGGTGTGGCACAGAGACCCCACCCTTCCTCCTGCTCAGTCTGCTCTGCCCCTCTGGCCTCCCGGCTCTTCACTGAACATGGGAGGCTTACTGCTGTCTCAGGGCCTTTGCACTGGCTGTTTCTTCTGCTTCAAATACTCTTCACCCAGATATCCACAGAGCCAAATCTTTCACTTCTTTGGAGTTTTTGCTCCGGTATCAGCTTCCCAAAGGGGCCCTACCCTGACCATCCTATTCAAAATTGTGATGTAAACCCCAGCCACTCTGTCACCCAGGAGCCCCTTGGTTCTGTTTTTTTCTTCCTCTAGCACTAGATTCCACTTTCCAATATACAATAGCATTTGCTTATTCACCATATTTACTGTCTATCATCTATTTTTCTGGGCTAGGATGTCACCTCCGTGAGGGCAGGATCCTTAGCACGGCTCACTGATATATTCCCAGGGCCCGGAGCAAGGCTGGGCACAGAGAACGGGCTCCGAGGACGATGATGAATGAACAGTAAGTTCACATGAGTCACTGTCTTGGCCATTGCCACAAGAGGGGCTCAGTTCCACAGGCTGCAGGCCTGGATTTCTGAAGGCAAATGCAGGTGCACCCTCTGCAGAAGTGTCCCCCGCCTCACGCCAGGAGTGGGAGGCATGTGCTACCACATACAGATTCCAACCCACACTTAGACTCGTGTCACCCTGTCTGCTCTCCCCTAGTCTCTGCTCACTGAAGCCCCGAAACGTGCAAATCCAATCTCGAAACCTGCTGACCTCCCATTTTAACAACCGGAGAGCAAACCTGGGCTCACTTTTGCACTCCCTTGCATTGAGCTGGCTTTAATAGCGTTATTGTTTTAACTCTGTTACCTTCAAGGCTGCCTTCTGTTTATGGTAAGCACTGCTGGTTTCCCGCTTAGGGCTGGTATAAAATTTACTGACATCGTCTTATGGGAAGATGACCCTCTGCGCACCAAGCTCTGCACGAAGTAGCCTACAAGCCCAGAGGGGCACCGCTGCTGTAGACCCTGCTGACCCTTCCCTCCCTAGCAGGGAAGCAACAGAAGGGAAATAACAAGGCAGTGATTTATAACAAAATGCTCCTGAAGAAATTCCAACAAGGTGCCGTAGCCGAGAATGCCAGGGGCCAAGGCAGGGCGTCCTTCAGCATCAGGAAGGGTCTCACTGAGGAGAGCCCTGCAGCTGAGACCTGGAGGCTGGGACAAAGTCAGACATGTGAAGCGGGAAGAGCATTGTAGGCAGAGGGAACAGCATATGCAAAGGCTATGAGGTGAGGAGCAGTTGGGCACAACTGAAGAACAGGAAGGAGGCCCGCGGGGTTTGGAGCTGGGTGAGGGACGGGGAAAGTGGCCCGTGATGAGTCGGGAAAAGCTGAGGGGACGTTGTCTGGTGCAAGTTTGACTTTTAGCCCAATTCTCTTCCTGAGTGGTGTGAGTCAGAAAACCACAGCCATGCTTGCCTAAGAACACATCGCAGCCCCTGGCCCAAGGCCAGGTGTGGGAGAGGAGGGGACCTGGGCTGAGGTGTCCGTCTGCCTGGCAGGACTCGGGACATGTGGCTGGGGACATCAGAGAATCTGGCCTCTGTCACACGTGGCTTATGGAAGTGAGAGACAGGCCACCGAGCAGAGCAGGGCTGAAAACTGGGGGAGGGACCATGGTCCCCGCAGGCCAGCGGGCTCATTTATCCCGGCGGCGGTCCTGAAACAGGGGAAAGTCATTTCTGTCCGAGAGACACCATGGACCCAACAATACCTCTCCGTCGTCATCACTCAGGGCAGGAGAGTGAGTGAGACTTACACGAGTTGCTGAGTTGAACTCTGGTTTCCCTTCAAAGCCTCCTGTGTGGGCAGGGCTGCCTCCCTTTCCCTGGGGAGCAGGTTGCTCCTCAGAAAGCAAACCTTGCAACCCACACCCCACTCTCTCCTCCGTGCTTCCCCGGCGCCTGGAGTCAGGGGCTCTCAGCACGTGGGGCGCGCCCGGCGGCATGCTGGGTACGAGCTCTGAGGCCAGACCCACCCGCGCTCCGTGCCGGCTTCTCCTCTCTTTCATGTGACCTTGGAAAAGCGGCTGCTCTTCTCTGAGCCTCAGTTTCTTAATCTATAAAATGGGCCTAGTGATAGTATCTAGATTAAAGGTTGCTGGACAAATTAGATGAGTCAGTGCATGTAAAGAATTTGGCATCATGCCTGACATGGAATGCATGCTCGATAAATGTTAACTATTCCTATCATCATTCTGAGCCAAGCTCACACGAACCTGCCAGGCTGGTTCACCGACATGTCACCCCACCCCCAAACGTGCAGAGTCACATCTAGGAAATGACCACTCTGATCCCCAAATTCACCCCATATCCCCCACAAAGGTCAGACATCCCCCCCAAATGACAGAGCCCCCAGCAAGACACTGAAGAAGGTTCCAGTCCTGGCCCAACCCACACCTTGCAGCAAGAGCATCTTCAGTGGTCTGGGGCGCCTGGGTGGCTCAGTTGGTTAAGCAACTGCCTTCGGCTCAGGCCATGATCCCGGAGACCTGGGTTCGAGTCCCACATCGGGCTCCTTGCTCGGCGGGAAGCCTGCTTCTCCCTCTCTCACTCCCCCTGCTTGTGTTACCTCTCTCACTGTGTTTCTCTCGGTCAAACAAATAAAATCTTAAAAAAAAAAAAAAGAGCATCTTCAGTGGGACCAGGAGGCCGCAGCCTGACCTGATGTCCTCGGCAGGGTTATCCTGAGGACAGGCTGAGCTCATGGCTAGAAAGAGCTTTGGGAAAGGGAGAGCCGGATCTCATCTCAGCAGTGACCAAAATACCGTGGCCCCCCTGCGCGATCGCTGCCCCAGTGGAAAGGGCGCCTAGTACGGAGCTGGGGTCCTCAGTCACGGGTGGTGAGGAAGGAGGCTTCGGGGGGGGGGTGCATCTCAGCAGGCAAGGCCTCACCAGCACGTACCAGCATGCATTTGATGGGGAACTCCTTCAGGCCCCTGTTCCTCGGAGAGTCGAAGACCACAGGCAGGGTCTTGTGCGGGGCTTGGATGTAGCCGATTTCTATCTCATCCTGTGCAGAGCGAGAGGAAGGACGCCGGGTGGGCTTGGTCATGACTCAGTGCATGGAGGGGGAGGGACGTGGACCCTCTCACTCTCCCTCTGTGGTCAAGGGCAAATTCCTCTGCAGTGTTCGACCCCAGAGAAGGGGCTCGGAGGGAACAGAGCTTATTATCCTGTGTGTGCGCAAACGGGCTCACTCCCGCTCCTGGTGAGCGCTGGGTCTGGGTGCTGGGAGTGCTGGGGACCTGGTGAGCAAGCCTCAGGCCCTGTCCTCAGGGATCCAATCCCCTAGCACCCAGTGGGAGGAGGTGATGGGTCAGGAAGGAGTGGCTCCTGACAGGGTTGGGCATGGGCAGAGAAGGGGGCAAGTCAGACCTGGCCCTGCCCACAGGGCAGAAGTAGGGAGGGCTCCGAAATACACCGGGTGCAAATCCCGCCTGGATTCTGAGAGATGTGATGTCAGATGGGACTCCTCTTAGACTGACCCCCCTGAAATGGCCACTCATGTGGGTCAAAGACAGCGTGACCGGCAACTCTATACTGCTCTGTCCGACTTAACACGGACAGGACTTCGAGAAAGGAAGCGAAGGTGTCCTCTGTGGGTTTAGGAGAGGGATGGGAGATTTTTGGAGGGGATTTCAAGAGTGGGACCTAGATGTGGGGGATGGAAGGGGGAGGACATCGAGGGAGGGAGCAGCATGAGCAGAGGCACGGAGGAGGAGGGAGGAGGAGGTGGGGGCAGGGGGAATGGCATGGAAGGGCAAAGAGCCCAAGAAAGCAGGGGAGTGTCGAGGAGGCTCAGTTCAGTCGGCCAGCTTGGCACTGCCCCATGCCGGATGCTGGGGTGCTCAGCTGAGTGAGATTCGGTCTCCGCCCTTAGGGAGCTGATGGCCTGATGGGGGAGCCTGGCGCAGAAGCAGAAGAGGGGTCCAATGTGGCCTGCAGGCTGACCAACAGCGAGGGGCAGCCAGGCTGGGGGCAGGGCTGGAGGAGGTGGAAAGTGCTGGAGCAGGGGTGTGGTCTGGTGTGGAAGGCTGGCTGGGAGGGAGGTCCCCTGAGGGACCAGTCGAGCTCCAACCCCCTGAGCTTTGCATCATTTCTAGAGCTCATCTAAGAGTTTTCAGGCAGGAAGGTGGCTTTTATCTTGGTGACCCTGACGGAGAGGCAGTGGCTGACCGTAAATGGCGCTTTAGTCACTTCCCTGAGCCCCCACATGCCCAGACCCTCAGAGGCTCCTCACTTCCTACCCATCTGCGGAAGGGTGGCCAGCAAGTCTGTAGGCCCAGCCCCAAGAGCCTGGGCCCTCCGTGTCCCCTGACCTTTGGGAAGACCCGCCTTGTGTGTCCCCCCTGCCCCCCAGGGCCACAGACCTGCATCCACCGGTCATTGTTGCTCTGCTTCTTGGAGGGGACCGTCACCTTGCACTTGGCTTCCTTGGCCAGAGCTGTCACCGACTTCAGGAAGTCCTCATTCTCAAGCACCCTAGAAAGAGCAGGAAGGAAGTCTCTTGGTGCTCTGTATTCAGCAGACAGTGGCCTTGGCTGGGCTCCGAGGGGGCAAGCTGGACCCCTGCAGGGTCCCTGGGGTGGAGCAGGAGCCCGGGCCTGGGCGGATGGGGGAGGGGCACAGCGGCATCTCCGGGGATGCTCGCGGCCTGGATGGCAATGCCCGGCTCATCCCGTCTCCCTGCTCTCTGTCTCTCTCCCTCTTCCTTCTCTGTGCTCTGTTGGCCTGGAAGCAAGAGCAAGAAAAGAGCGGAGGGTCCCTCTGAGACCCCAGTGTGCTCAACAGGTGTTCTCAGGTGGCAAGATGGATGCCGAGACCCCCCAGGGCAGCTGACCCCACCCCCACACCCCAGACCCCACAGTTCTGAGGTTGGCCGGGAACATGCCTTTGAAATGGTTTCTGCTGCGGAAGGCCCACCCACTGAGCCTGGGGAAGGCTGGTTCACGGACTGAGGGCTTTCATTTGCCATGTCTAGCAAATTCTCTGGGCCTTCGGAGAGAAAGCCGCCCTCTGCCTGCAGTAGGGCCAGAGGGCAAGGAGGGAGCAGCAGCAACAGGCGTTTCTCTGCCTTTTTACCCCAAACTGGCCAGAAGCCCCCCGCATGTGGCAGTGGGGGTCATCTTTCCCCATTTACACAGCAGATATTTGGGGGGGGTGCTGTGGCCAGAACCAGGCCCCCGCTGTGTGTCTGTGCCCCGCCCCCGGCACCCCAGGGCCCTCACCTGCACACGTACACCTCCTCTGGGGGCTGAGTGTTGGGGGTCATGATCCAGGGGGCCACACGGAAGACCACGCTGTCTTGGAAAAGCAGGGCAGCAGGGAGGTCCTGAAGGCGTGGGAGAGGCAGGGGCTGTCACCGCAGCCGTCCTGACACCGGATGTTTCCCGCCGGATTCTGCAACCCCCCCCCCCCCCCCCCCCGGAGCTGGGCCAAGGGCCAAGGCCATCCCTTCAGCTGTCATCTTGGCCTACCGGCTTGGACGTGTCCAGCAGGGAGACAGTGAGGGAAATGAGCCCCGGGAAGTTGACATCTGGGAAAGCGAGGCCCTCCACGTAGAAGTCCATTCTGTGCTGTCCACCGGGAAGCTCCAGGCTGTGGCTGGGCTGCTGGGGCCCCAGGACCGCCCTGTACTTGGAAATGTGTTTGCCCCCTGGTGGAGAGAAGGGGGGCTCAGGTCTTCATTTCCCTGGTGATGCAACGCCTTCCTGGGCCCACCACACTCAGGACGACATGTCACAGCCAAATGGAGAAAGAAACTAAGGCATCAGGTGAGACATTGCCTCCTGGCTGGGGGTCCAGAGGTGGAGTGATGGGGGTGGGGGTCTCTGAGCCATTCCCCATCATATACATGCAAGAACAATACACATTAGGGTTCATTCATTCATTCATCATTCATTCAGTCATTCCTGAGCACCTGCTCTCAGCTGACACCTGGGGAGACGAGGGAGGGAGTCACTGTCCCAGTCCCCAAGGAGTACACAGCCTCCTGGGTGAGGGAGGAGGAGCAGAGACAGTCAAGATGCTAATGAGCGCTGTGAGGGAGAGAACCCCTGAAGGGACACGGAAGGCTTCCTGGAGGAGGGGATGCCTCAGTGGATGCAGAGTTGGTTTGCCACTAAATCAGTATCAGTCTAATCACGTTGATCTGGAATGGAAGTAAGTCAAGTCGTGTCTTTGCACAAAGCCCTCAGATGGCCTTCCTCTGGCACGTCGCTCACACTGGAAGCCAAAGCCATCCCATGCCTACCCGAGCTGGCCCCTCCTTTTCTTCTTCACCCTCATGTACCACCCTGGCTTGCGTCCTGCACTCGCCCCACACGGCCTCCCTGCCTGCCTTCATCAAGCCCACAGGCACCATCGCACCTCAGGGCCTTTGCACTTGAGGTTGCCTCTGCCTGGAATTCCCTCCTCCTGGGTGTCTACATAATTGTTCCCACACCTCCTTCGGCTCAGATGACACCTTATGGGGGAAGCTTTCCCCCAAACCCCTCTCTCCATGCCCCCAGGCCCTGCCCCTCAGCCACACCCCCTTTCCTATTGCATTCTTCTGCAAAACATTTAACACCATCAGATGCACTAGATGTTTTACTTGGTTATTTTATATATCGTCTCTCTCAACCCACCAAGATGAAAGTGACATGGGGACAGAAGCTTTGTTCTGTTCTTTGCTCTCTGCCCTGAGCCTCGAACTAGCCCAGCACTCGGTAGCCGGTGCTCATGAGCTGCTGGGGAGTTGATACTGTCTCTGATAAGCAGGATGCTGGAGAACACACCACTACATAACACACGCAGTCAGCTTGGATTCAACGATCTCTGTAAACAGGAGTCCTGTGTGTGTGTGTGTGTGTGTGTGTGTGTGTGTGTGTGTGTCAGAGAGGAAGAGACAGACACAATTACAGGAGTCCTGGGGAGGGAGGCTATTTCCTCCTCGGTGCTCACGGGCACCAGACGTCAGCTTCCTGGTCCTTTGCATTTCATGTGTGTGCCCTTTCTAGAAGGGAGTGGTAGGGATATCCCTCTTGATCTCTGCTGTATCCCTGCTTCTGGGATACAGGGATCCCAGGGGCTCAGGAATTATTTTCCAAAGGGGAATGTGAAGAGGCTGTGCTGGGGGGCGGGAAGGGGCCCCCGAGGTGAGGGCAGAGGACGACTCACGGCCGGCTTGAAACACCCTGACTTTGTCCATCTCCGATTTGGCCACGTGCAAGAGCAGCTGATGCTTGGTGAAGAAGTCCCCGGGGCTGCTGGTGTTCAGGGTCACCGGGGACATGTCCCGCAGGTCTGCGACGAGAGAAGACCCGCTCCTCTCTCACTGCTCCCCTCAGGCCGCAACCCCTCACCCCGGTCGCCTGGTTTTATTTTCGCCATGCTCTTGCCAGGATTTAAATGATGATTTTCATTTTGGGATTAAAGCGGATTACATTTTTGTTCTTCTCCTCCCGTGAGAATGAGCTTAGGAGGCAAGCTCAGTGAAGCCGGGGCACAACTATCTTGTTTATCGCTCTGTCCCCAGCCCCTGCCTGGAGCCTAGAAGCATCTAGAAGCACCTAGAACGAGAACTAGAGCATGACAGGTTGCGTGGTAACTATCTGTGGAACGAAGAGCAGATGGGTTTCTCCCCTGGCCTGAGTGGGAAGTGAACCAACCCGAACGATGGCCAACAAAGGCCATCGGGGGAAACGAAGCTGGACAGTGGTCACCACTGGGTGTTAGTCACCTGGCGAAGGAAATTGGAGGCAGTAGGTTTGAGCCCTGGATCTGAGGGAGCCTGAGAGTTATTTCGTCTCTCTGTAGCTCTGCTTTCTTGCCAGTAAACAGAGCTAAGAGTGGTCCTGTGTAGGAAGGGCTCACTGCAGCAGCCGGCATCCTGGGAGCGCCCACGAAGGGTACTGGCTGTTTGGATTATCGCTCTGGGCCAGGCACTGCATGGAGGCTGCCCTCTGGCATCGGGCGGGGACAACTGCACACAACTTCCAAATGGGTCCATTTCAATGCTGTCCTAGAAACTCCCCCGGGAAGGCCAGAGCTGTCGCCGTGGCTGGCCAATCTCACTCTGCCAGAGCCCTCTTCTGTCCCAGCCACACCTCAGAGCCGTGCTGCCGACAGAGACTCTGTGCCCACCACCATCTTTGTGTCCCCTGCAGTGTCGGGATGCCTGGTTCCAAATCCTGAGCCTGTGACTTACTGGCCCTGAAACCTTAAGCAAATTGCTTCACTTCCCCCATGCCTCAGTTTCCCATCTGTAAAATGAGGCTGAGGACAGTATGTGCTTCCAAGCCTTGTACTGAAGGATCAAATGAGTTAATTCTGAAGCGGTAAGAGCAGCGTCCAGCATGGCGCAGGGGCTTGGGGTTGCTCTGCCAGGACTTTGGGCCAGAGTTCAACTTTCATTTTGAATTATTTTGGGTCCCATGTTTGACCCGAGAGCAGAAATTTAGGTAGGGTCATGTGCCAGTGCATGGTGCCCAGAGGAGGCACTGAGAGCCCTGGTCCCAGCTCTTCTCTGGCTGCTGTGTGACCTTGGGTGGGTCACTTACCCTCTTCAGGACCTCATCCATTCTTCTTATGCCATGGACAAGCTAACAAGAACAATGCTTCCAATAACCCCCATCTCTGAGGGCTGTTACCAAGCTCAGGCTACATAGACAAAAGGGCTTTACAAAAAGACAAAGCTCAATTTCCATTGACTCTCTGGGCAGGGGGGTCCCTGGGGGTGGGGGTCGTTACCTTTGCTGTCAAGCACCTCATCGTCCCTGCAGTCCACGGTGGAAGATTTGGAATTGTCTTTGTCACAGTTCACCAGCAAGATGGCGCCCTGCCCGCGGGGGCCCCAGGTCCAGGTACTCTGCAGACACCGGCAGAGACAGGCTGTGTCTCGAAACCTGTATACGTCCCTCCAACTCTTGGGGAAGAGTAGCCACTCTCCCCAGCTGCCCCGCCCCCCCCATAGCCTTGTGTGGTTTACACATCTAGCTCCTACATCAGCGAATTCTTTAGTCCCAAGAGGGGCTTGTTTGCCTGCTCCAAAAATTATAAACACATTCACTAAAAATGCAACTCATCCATTTCAAAAAAGGACCCCAGGATAGTAAAATTAATTTCAACAGCTTTAAAAAAAAAAAAAACTGTCAGATTGGCAAACCGGACTGAGCTAAATAATCATGTCAAGATCCTAATCTAAATCGCTACTCTTATGTGAACTCTTCATTACTCCTTCGCCCAAGTGTGGGCACTATTCTTAGCAGTCAGTTGCTGTCTGTCCAAAGATTAAAGCTAATTAAGCAGCCCCTCCCAGGAAGGATCTAATAGGGATGACGTCTTCTGTTTGCAGGACAGCGTTAGCCCCCGGGAATGACTGCGTTCTGGGTGGGACAGAAAGACAGACTCCGCTCCCGGAGTTGTAATCCCTCCCTCCACTTTTGGCGAACCTCACGGAGGGATCTTCATCTTTTGACAGCACATATCCTCCTAAAGGGCACATCAGCATTAAGCCATACAGGCAGCTTTGGGATTTCAGGAACACCCCCGGGGGTTGTCCCCAGACCCGGGAAAGACCACCTTCACGCCCCACATCTTGACACACCACTGTCTTTCAGCAACAGAATTTCCCTGCCCCTGCACGGCTCCTCCCCTCCTCTGCCCTCTGCCAGTTCTCCCGTTCTCTGCTCCTCACTCCCTGTGGGCAGCACCGTGGGAATCTCTCCCCCCAGCCCAGAAACCCTGAGGAGGGTAGATTTTTTTTTTCCTCCAGAGTTAAGAACGGCCGGCAAATTCTTCCTCTGTTGTGCATTAACCTGATGACTCTGTAGTTTCTAATTTACACAACACATTCTCTAAACTCACAACCGATGAGTTAATTAACAAAATAAATGTGTATTAATAAATGAAATTCATTAATGAAAATCTAGTTTTGCAAAAGAGATGGGAAATTATAGAAATCAAAATGGTAGGGGTGATTTTTGTTTTCTGCTTCGCCTTGCTCTTCCTCCAGGGACGGGCGGCCATTCCTGCCATCACCACCGGGGGGCGCCAGAGGAGACCCCAGCAGAGGTAGAGAGCACGTGGAGCGGCGGGAGGCTTGAGCGTACCTGGTCCTTCTTAGCACCGGTGGCCTTCACTTTGCCAGTGCGGGTGATGTCTGTACTCAAGGAGATTTCTGCAATGGCACCGAGTAAGAGGAGAGGGTTGGTGAAGGTCCAAAGTCAAGGCACCCAGGTGTGGTCCCGGAGAGATTGTCTGTCCCACAGCTTCTCTCCCTCCCCTTCCGAGGAGACACAAATAACCCAGACAGCAGAGCTGGGGCTTCTGGCCACACCCATTCTCCTTGGCGGGGTCTTGGGGGGCCTTGCCACAGCTGTGATGCCAACCAGACCCTACACGGCTGGCCACCTTCCGGGGTTCAGAATGAATTCAGAAGGATTTCCCGGCCACCCCAGTGAGATGCTTGGAGCAAAACTCCTGCAAGAACACGTAACCAGGCTCTCAAAGGCCTCTGGCCGCAACTCCAGCCCCCAGTGACCTTGGAGCAGGGGATACAACGGATACTCCAGTCCTCCCCGGCTTTTCCTAATGTGCATTATGGCTGCAGTGGGGACAAATCATGGCCCCAAACATACGCCACTCTATCCAGATGTCAAGACTGAGAAAGCATACATCTGTTTCTAAATCCTTCCCAGCCTAATCAGAACATGTGGTCAGTCTATCCAGTGACGTAGATCTGTGTGCTTGGGTGATAGGTAGTGACCTTGTGAGCTCACAGTGTGAGACTGACCTGGATGACCTTTTAAACACACCCACAGGGGCGCCTGGGGGGCTCAGTCGGTTAAGCGTCTGCCTTCAGCTCAGGTCATGATCCCGGGGTCCTGGGATCGATTCCCATATCAGGCTCCCTGCTCAGTGGGGAGTCTGCTTCTCCCTCTCCCTCTACCTGCCACTCTCCCTGCTTGTGCACTCTTTCTCTGTGTCAACTAAATAAACAAAATTTTTAAAACAAAACAAAACAAAACAAAAACCCCACACCCACAGCCACATTTTCCTGTTGGGCCAGAGCACCACAGAGTTAGTGCTCTGGGTTCCTGGCTCCTTTACCACCCAGCAGCACGAACTTAGGCAAATCTGTCTACCTCTTGTGCCTCAGTTTCCTCATCTGTACAATGAGATACAACAGTACCAACTTCCTGGGATTGTTGTAAGTTTTTTTTTTAAGATTTTATTTGTTTAAGAGATAGAGAAAGAGAGGAGAACACAAGCAGGGCCAGGGGCAGAGGGAGAAGCAGACTCCCCACTGAGCAGGGATCCTGATGCGGGGCTTGATCCCAGGACACTGGGATCATGACCTGAGCCAAAGGCAGATGCTTAACCACTGAGCCACCCAGGTGCCCCAGTTCTGTTGTAAGGTTTAAAGGTAAAGTCTTAGCACAGAATTAGTGCTATAGAATTAGTGCTCTGTTATTCATATTATTTAAATGTGCATTAATGAAATAAATGTGTCTTAACGAATGAAATTCATCAATGAAATGAAAGCTGACATTTTCACGTGCTGTTCTGATATTTAATGCACACTTAAATGGAAATGATAATCATATAATATTCTTGTTCAAGATGAGGTCAAGTTAGAGAATTACTTTATTTAAAGAAGAATGTTAAATTGAGTCTAGGCGGATCATTGATGTGGCAAAAACAGTGAAGATGTAACGTAAGTCATAGCATTTGGGGAACATCTGTCTATATATTATTGTACAAGACAGTGTCATCATCTACTTTTCTTATAAATATAAATATTTGAAGTCGAAAAGGTATAGAGACTCATATGTGGAAAATCCATATACCACTTCCTATGTTAAGAAAATATCAAGATATAATTGAACTCCCTGTAAATGCCCCCCCTCTCTCCCCAGTTGAATTACTTGATGGTTCACCACTGGGGAGAGAATATTTATGAACCATGAGATGTATAACTAGCTAGAAATTGTCCCTTTTCTCTGCTCAGTCTAAAGTAAGCTCCAGAATGTAGTTTCTCCTGGAGAGACACCTTGCAAGGGTGTGTGTGTGTGTGTGTGTGTGTGTGTGTGTGTGTGCATGCGTGCGTGTGTGTGTGTGCGTGTGTGCGTGTGTGTGTGTGTAGAGGGGCAGTGGTGTCCCCAAATCCCAATCATCACTTACCGACACCGGTGACATAGAGCAGGGCTTGAACGGGGTTGGTCTTGGGTCCATAATATGAAATCTGAACCTAAAGGACAGAGCAAACCACAAAGGTCTTCTCTTAGTCATTCGACAAATGCTAACTGGACTTCTGCTCTGTGCCAGTTCAGGCTGAGATACTGAGGAGACAAGGACAAGCAAGAAGTGGTGCCTACTTACAAAAGAACCCCAACTGGTGGGCTTGAGTAGGGAGCAAAGTACTCAAATGCATATGATATTTAGATGAGGGTCCTGTGGGAGCCCAGAAATAGAATAGTGAAGCCAGCCTGGTTGGTATTGGGGAGACACACTTTGAGGGAGGATAGGAGCTCAGCCGCTGGAGACCAGCTGGAGGGGCCTCAGACGGAGGGCACTGGCTGTAAGCCACAGAAACTGGCTCTAGCAACCAGAAGAGGTAGAGAGGGCCTGCAGAACCAGATCTTGGCAAGGCCCAAGCCCAAGCCCTCTGAGGATCTGGGGAGCAGGAGCTTTGGATGGGAGCTTGTCTCTTTAGGGCAGGTCAAGAGCAAGAAACAGCAACCCAGGGTTCAAAATCCCGGAAGAGTGGATCTGACTGGCCCACTCTGGCCAGAGGAGGGCAGAATATCAGGATGGACACTTGGAAGTGAAGTAAAAATGGCAGGGGGGGTTCTCTAATTCAAAACCAAAGAGGCAGAAGAAGAGGCTCTCTTGAAGGGAAGGACTGAGGTGTTTGGGTCTGTCCTGTAGATAGTGGGGATCCAGGGAAACGTCACAGCTGCCATCACCTCACGTCTAGACCGTGGCACGTGCCTCCAGTCAACTGCCTGGATCCAATCTACTCAGGACACACTTTGAGGGAGGATAGGAGCTCAGCAGCTGGAGACCAGCTAGAGGGGGTCTCAGACGGAGGGCACTGGCTGTAAGCCACAGTGGGGTCTTTCTAATGCAGTCTTGTTACTCCCTGGATGATAGGTTTTCCCTGGTTTCCTGTTGCCCTCAGAAAGCGAGGTCCCTGATGCCAAACTTTCTAATACTGGCTGCCTCTCTCCCCTACTTCTGTCTTCACCCTCTTTTCTTGCCATACATATCTTCCTCAGTTTCCCCAACACATGCCTGACCATCTCCTCACCTGGAGTGTGCACACAGGCCACATACCCCATGTAGAGTTCTCACTCTGCTTTTCCTCTTTTAGGCAGATCATTTCTCCCATCCTTCATCTTGCCACTTCTTCCAGGAAGTTTTCTTTGGTTGCACTGTCACCAACCTACTTTGATGCCCAATCTCTATGCTCTGATACTAGTCAAGGACTCTGTGTCCCAAGGGGAAGGCTGAATGGCCTGTCCCGCTGGAAACAAGTGCTCACTGGCCCAGATCTCTGCGGGACCCCCAGAGGATCCTGTTGGGCTTATCTACAGTCAGAGGGGGTACAATGGGTTGAGTGGTGGTCCCCAAAAACCTATGTCCGCATCTGAATCTCTGAAACCTGTGAATGTGAACTTATTTGGAAAAAAGGTCTTTGCAGATGTAATTAAGCATCTTGAGATGAGATCATCATGGATTATCCAGGGAGACCTTAAATCCAGTAACTAGTGTCCTTATAAGAGTGAGACACAGGGAGATTTGACAGCCTTGGGAGGGAGAACAAGACCACAGAAGCAGAGACTGGAGTCTAGAAGCTGAAGAAGCAAAGAACTGGTTCTTCCCAGAGCCTCCAGAAGGAGTGCTGCTCTGAAGACACTTTGATTTTGAGCTTCTGTCCTCCAGAGAGACTGTATTTCTGTTGATTTAAGCCAGTAGCTTCTGGTCATTTGCCCAGCAGCCGCAGGAAATGGGCATGGACCAGAGCTTCCCAGGGCTGCCTTAGCACTCACCATCACTTACAGAGGCTTACCTGTAGCTGACCCATAGATTGTAAGCCCCATGCAGGCTACACCCTTACCTGTCTTGCTCCTTCCTGTGTCTCCAATGCCTGGCAGTGCCTGGCATGTAGGACGTGAATACTAAGCATTTGATGAAAGGGTGAATTTCACCCAGCTTCCATAACTCTCCGGCATCCCTATATTGTCTGCGAGGATCCTATGGCTGGGACAGTCTCCATAATATCCGGACAGGAGGACCCTCTGCCGGAGCTGGGGCTGTGGGTCGGTGCGGGGCACCTGCTGGCCTCCTCCCACACATCCCACCCACGGTGGCCACACTCACCTTTTGGTCACCTGTACTACTGCTGGCGGCTTTCATCCTCAGGCTCACCTCCAGACCAGGGTCCAGGGGCCACTTGGCGGAACCTGTGGGCTTCTTTTTGGTTGGAGGGCCGTGGGCAACATCCACGACCACTCCTGGGGAGGCATTGATGCTGAAGGACGTGTAGCCCCTGGGGGCAGAGCTGTGGAAGAGACAATGGGGAGGACAGACGGGCACGGTGAGGGAGGCATGGCTCACCACTGCTCTCCCAGCATTCTTCCCTTTCCCCCAAGAAGTGTAAACCCCACATGGCAGCCAGTCGACCCTGCCCTTAAGAATAAGTACTGCAAGGTTGTAGGTAGGTATTTTCCTGACCTGAAGAGGCTACACTGAACTAGGAGAATTGCAGAAGGATAGGCACACAGAGAATTGTGCATATATAAACAATCACATAGACTTCTGCTTCTGTAATAAGTGTGCCAGTACTCTGAAGGACCTTCCTCTTACAAAACAACTAGGTCGTGATGAAAATATATTGCGGAGATCATGAGACGTAAGGGAGATCTCCAAGGACTCCCTTCTTTGTGTATGCAGGCACACATACAAACACACCATGGAGGTTAGATTGAGGGACACCAAAACAAAGAGGAGACATTAAAGGGATCCAGAAAGAAGAGTCAGATCACCTTTGAAGGTATTACTATTAGATTGAAAGCAAGTTTTCCAATAGCAACAATGAAATCCAGAAGACAGTTGAATAACATCTTCAAAGTATTTTGAAAAAAAAAACCTATTAACTTAGAATTGTGTACCCCACAAAATTATATACTTTTTCAAAGATTTTATTTATTTATTTGAGAGTGAGAGAGAGAGAGAGCACAAGTGATGGGGAGGGTAGTGGGAGAGGGAGAAACAGATGCCCTGCTGAGCAGGGAGCCCAACGTGAGGCTTGATCCTGGAACCCCAAGATCATGACCTGAGCTGAAGACAGATGTTTAACTGACTGAGCCCCCAGGTGCCCCAAGAAAAAACTGGACAAATAAAAATACCGAAAAGGTAAAAATAAGTCCAAATATATGTATAATCAAAATAAATGCCAGTGTATCAATGTTACTAGTTAAAAGAGAGTTTTGACTTAAAGAAATAAAACTCAGCTGTATGATATTTGTAAGAGGCACACCTAAAATAAAAAGATCTAGAGAAGATGAAATTTAAAGGAAAGGAAAAACATACATTAGGCGAATACTGACCAAAAGAGACTTGGGGTGGGTATATTAATATCAGACAAAATTAATTTTTAGATGAAAAACACTCTATTAGCAATAGAGAGGATCACAACCTAATAATTTAAGGTTCAAGTCACCCAGAAGATATTCTAAACTTCCATGCACCTAATAACATAGCCCTAATAGACACATAAGGCAAAACTGATAGAAATACGGGGAGAAGTTGGCAAGCCCATCATCATAGTTGAAGACTTCAAGTCTTCTTTCTCAATCAACAGTAGATTAAGCAGACAAAAAATTAGTGATTCAATTGACAAGCTTGGGTTTTTACACATATATAGAATTCCTTGCTCCACAACTGGTGAATATACATTTTCCCAAGCAAAGCGCACAGGGATCAGTAAAAAACATTGTTCACATAGTTAGCCATCAAAGCAAGTTGCAACAATGTTAAAGGATAGGTCATATACAGTGTACGTAGCACGGTCTTTGATTAGAATATAACTAAGTTAAGAGTCACTCTATAAAGTCCCTTTTTTCAGCCCCATGATTTTGGAAATTGTAAAACCAGACTTCTAGATAACTTACCAGTCAACAGTCGATTAATGGAAATTAAATAATAATACTTAAGATGAGCAATATTTAAAATACTATATTTCAAAAAATTTGGGGGGAGCTAAAGGTATTGCTTTGTGCCTTAAATGACTAGATCTTAAAAAGAAGAGAAAAGCTAAAAAACAAGTATATAGGAAAGACCAAAAAAACCAAATAGAATGTAATCTCCCAAAATAAAGAAAATAAAGATAGTAGGGATCTGTGAAATATAAAACAAGAAAATCAACAAAACCAAATGGACTAACATAACTGGTAAGTCTCTGGTAAGATTGATCAAGGGGAAAAATTAGAAAAATGAAAAAAAAATCACTGCAGGAAAGGCAGATTATTTTGTAGCTATTTGATAAAAGGTAATAAAAACCCTACTGCGTGATTATCTGCAACCCCCCCAGATTTTAAACCTTAGATTTAAAAGAAATTCTAAGAATTCAATAAGGTAGGAAGTAAGGTGGAGAAGAAAGACTCAGTTGCATTTCTGTACACCAGCAGTAAAGAGAAAAACAATTTTTACAAGCAGACATAATTTACATTAGGAAAAAGCACTGTAAAGTACCTAGGATAAATCTAACAAAGGATATGTAAGGATTTTATGGAGAAAAGCAAACCTATTGAATGAATAAGAGTAGACCCAAATTAATAGAAAGAAATACCACAAACATGGTGAGGAAGACTTACTATCATTAATGTATGAATTCCCTCCAAAAGAATTGATATATTCAATGGAATTCTAGGATATTTCATGGAACTTGACAAGTTGATTCCAAGAGTGACATGGAAAACCAAGGGGCTAAGAAAGTCAAAGCACTCCTTAAGGAAAAGAAGCAAAAGGTAAGGGACTTGCTCTACCATGTATGAGTTATCAGAAAGCTATTCACGGTGCTATAATGGTCCAGGCAGGGACAAATGATAGATGTGACTTAAGAGAGATTCTCCTTGAAAGGGAAGCCTCCTACACTGTTGGTGGGAATGCAAGCTGGGGCAGCCACTCCGGAAAACAGTAGGGAGGTCCCTCAAAAAGTTGAAAACAAAGCTACCCAATGACCCAATAATTGTTCTACTGGGTATTTACCCCAAAGATACAAATGTAGTGATCCAAAGGGGCACATGCCCCCCGCCATATTTGTAGGAGCAATGTCCACAATAGCCGAACTATGGAAAGAGCCTAGATGTCCATCAGCATTATATATACTATATCTATATAATGGAATATTATGCAGCCATCAAAAATGAAATATCGCCATTTACAATGACGTGGATGGAACTAGAGGGTATTATTCTAAGTGAAATAAGTCAGTCAGAGAAAGACAAGTATCATATGATCTCACTGACATGAGGAATTTGAGAAACAAGATGGGATCATAGGGGAAGGGAGGGAAAATGAAATAAGATTAAACCAGAGAGGGAGACAAACCATAAGAGATTCTTAATCTCGGGAAGCAAATCAAAGGTTGCTGGAGTGGAGGGGGATGGGAGGGATGAGGTGGCTGGTTGATGGACATTGGGGAGGGTATGTGCTATCATGAGCACTGTGATTGTATAAGGCTGATGAATCACAGACTTATACCCCTGAAATAATACAATATATGTTAATTAAAAAGAGAGAGAGAGATTCTTCTTCTTCTTCTTTTTTTAAAGATTTTATTTATTTGACAGAGAGAAACACAGCCAGAGAGGGAACACAAGCAGGGGTAGTGAGAGAGGGAGAAGCAGCAGGCTTCCTGCTGAGCAGGGAGCCCAATGTGCAGCTCAATCCCAGGACTCTGGGATCATGACCTGAGCTGAAGGCAGTCGCTTAACCAAATGAGCCACTCAGGCGCCCCAAGAGAGATTCTTCTTGACCTGTGACCAAAGTGA
Organism: Spilogale gracilis; assembly: GCA_004023965.1. NCBI lineage: Eukaryota > Metazoa > Chordata > Mammalia > Carnivora > Mephitidae > Spilogale > Spilogale gracilis. The sequence continues at coordinate 23,816 of PITA01010345.1, forward strand.
TCTCGTAGATAACCGGACAAAGGGAAGATTATGTAACAAATGGTGCTGGGACAATTGCTTGCTCATATAAAAAATAGTTAAAATAGATAAATAATTAAATTGATCCCATTCTCGCACCATATACAAAAACAAGCTCCAGGTGGATTTAAGACTTAAAACTGAAAGACAAAAATTTGAATATTTTTAAATAGATTTTATTTTTTTAGAAAAGCTTTAGGTTCACAGCAAAATTGAGTGGAAGGCACAAACATTTCCCATATATCTCCTGCCCCCCACCTCCATGCACAGCCTCCCTGATTGTCAGTATCATCCACTGGAGTGGTAAATTCATTAAAACTGGTAGACCTACATCGATACATCATAATCACCCAAAGTCCACAGTTTACATTACATTTCACTCTTGGTATTGTACAGTCTGTGAATTTAAACAAATGTATGCATGATGACATGTATCCACCATTATGATGTCGTACAGAGCAGTATCATTGCCCTAAAATCCTTTGTGCTTATGACAGAGCTCCAGTTTCAAAGCATTATGGTCTGAGAATATGCAGGGAATAATCTCAATCTTTTGGTATTGGTTGAGACCTGATTTGTGACCCAATATGTGGTCTATTCTAGAGAAAGTTCCATGTATGTTCGAGAAGAATGAGTATTCTGTTCTTTTAGGGTAAAATGTTCTGTATATATCTATGAAGCCCATCTGGTCCAGTATGTCATTCAAAGCTCTTGTTTCTTTGTTGATTTTCTGCTTAGAGGATCTGTCTGTTGCTGAGAGTGGAGTGTTGAGGTCTCCTACTATTAGAGTATTATTGTCAATATGTCTCCTTATTTTGGTTAACAGTTGGCATATGTAGTTGGCTGCTCCCATGTTGGGGGCATAGATATTTACAATTGTTAGATCCTCTTGTTGGATAGACACTTTTAGCATGATGTAATGTCCTTCTGTATCTCTAACTACAGTCTTTAGCTTAAAATCTAACTTGTCAGATATGAGAATTGCTACCCCAGCTTTCTTTTGAGGTCCATTGGCATGAAAAATGGTTCTCCATCCTTTAACTTTCAGTCTGGATGTATCTTTAGGTTCAAAATGAGTCTCTTGTAGACAGCATATGGATGGGTCCTGTCTTTTTATCCAATCTGCAACCCTCTGCCGTTTCATGGGAACATTTAGGCCATTCACATTAAGAGTGATTATTGATAGATAGGATTTTATTGTCATCATGTTGCCTGTGAAGTCTTTGTTTCTATAGATAGTCTCCGTAAATTTCTGATCTATATCACTTTTTGGGGTATTTCTCCTTTTATAGAATCCCCCTTAGTATTTCTTGCAGGGCTGGCTTAGGGTTCACATATTCTTTCAGTTTCTGCCAGTCTTGGAAGCTCCTTCTCTCTCCATCCATTCTGAATGACAGCCTTGCTGGATAAAGTATCCTTCAAAATCCTGGAGGAGAACATAGGCAGTAACCTTTTGACATCGGCCACAGCAACTTCTTTCAAAACATGTCTCCAAAGGCAAGGGAAACAAATGAAAATGAGCTTTTGGGACTTCATCAAGATAAAAAGTTTCTTCACAGCAAAGAAACAGTCAGCAAAACAAAGAGACAACCCATGGAATGGGAGAAGCTATTTGCAAATAACACTACAGATAAGGGGCTGGTATCCAAGATCTAAAAAGAACTTCTCAAACCAAACACCTAAAAAACAAATAGTCAAGTCAGATAATGGGCAAAAGACTCTTTTGAACAGACACTTTTCCAAGGAAGACATACAAATGGCTAACAGACACATGAAATGTCCAACATCATTAGCCATCAGGGAAATTAAAATCAAAAGAACACTGAGATACCACCTTACACCAGTTAGAATGGCAAAAACTGACAAGCAAGAAATAACAAATGTTGGAGAGGTTGTGAGAAAGGGGAACCCTCTTATGCTGTTGGAATGCAAGTTGGTACAGCCACTTTGGAAAACAGTGTGGTGGTTCCTCAAAAAGTTAAAAATAGAGCTACTATATGACTTAGCAATTGCACTACTGGGTATTTACCCCAAAGATACAGATGTAGTGAACAGAAGGGCCATAAGCACCCCAATGTTCATATCAGCAATGTCCACAATAGCCAAACTGTGGAAGGAGCCAAGGTGCCCTTCAACAGATGAATGGACAAAGAAGATGTGGTCCATATATACAATGGAATATTACTCAGTCATCAGAAAGGATGAATACCCAACATTTTCATCAATGTGGGTGGGACTGGAGGAGATTATGCTGAGTGAAATAAATCAAATAGAGAAAGACAATTATCATATGGTTTAACTTATTTGGTGACACATAAGGAATAGCATGGAGGACATTAGGAGAAGGAAGGGAAAAATGAAGGGGGGGAATCAGAGAGGGAGATGAACCATGAGACACTATGGACTCCAGGAATCAAACTGAAGGTTTCAGAGGGGAGGGGGCTAGGGGGATGGGTGACCCCGGTGATGAGTATTAAGGAGGGCATGTATTGCATGGAGCACTCGGTATTATATACAAACAATGAATCATGGAACACTACATCAAAAATTTACAATGTACTGTATGATGACTAACATAACTTAATCAAAAAAATATAGAAAAAAAATCCTCTGTGCTCTATTTGTCCCTCCTTCCCCCAACCCCTGGCAACCACTGATCTTTTACTGTTGCCGTAGTTTTGTCTTTTCCAGAATGTCATGCAGTCAGGATTATATAGTATGTAGCCTTTGGAAATTATTATTACGTTATGTTAGTCACCATACAGTACATCATTTTAAGTTTCCTCCATGTCTTTTCATGGCTTGGTAGCTCATTTTTTTTTTAGCACTGAATAATATTCCATTGTCTGGATGAACCACAGTTTCTTTATCCATTCACCTACTGAAAGACTTCTTGGTTGCTTCCAAGTTTTGCCAATTATGAAAAAAGCTGCTATAAATATCAGTTTATATGTGGAAATTTTGTGTGGACGTAAGTTTTCAACCTCTTTGGGTAAATACCAAAGAGTGCAATTACTGGAATGTATGGTAAGAGTGTGTTTTGTTTTGTAGGAAAGCACCAAACTGTCTTCAAAGTGGCTGTACCATTTTGCATTATCACCAGCAGTGAAAGGAGCATTCCTGTTCTTCCACATCCTCTCCAGCACTCTCATTGTTCTGGATTTTGGCCATTCTAATAGTGGCATCTCATGGTTGTCTTAATTTGCATTTTCTGGATGACATATCACGTGGAGCATCTTTCCCACATGCCTACCTGCCATCTGGAAATCTTCTCTGGCGACGTGTCTGTTAAGATCTTGAGCCCATTTTTCAACCAGGTTGTTAGTTACTTTTGTTTTAAAGTTCTTTGTATGTTTTGGATAACAATCATTTTTCAGATATATCTTTTGTAAATAATTTCTCCCAGTCTGTGGTTTGTCTTTATTATTCACTTGAGAGTCTTTTTTAGTACAGAACTTTTAAATTTTAACAAAGTCCAACTTGTCAATTCTTTCTTTTCTTTCCTGGATTATGCCTTTTGTAAAAAGTCATTGCCAAGGTCATCTAGGGTTTATCCAAATTACCATCTGAGAATTTTCAAGTTTCCTGTTTTACCTTAAAGCCTACGGCCTATTCTGAGTTAATTTTTGTGAAGGATGTAGGGTCTGTGTCTAGATTCCCTTTTCAAATGTAGATGTCCAGTTGTTCCAGCATCATTTGTTGAAAAAACTACTTTTTTCCCATTGTATTGCCTTTGCTTTTTGTCAAAGGTCAGTTGATTATATATGTATGTGGATCTACTTCTGGGTTCTCTATTGTGTTCTATTTATTTCTCTATTCCTTTGCCTATACCACACTGTCTTGATTATAGTTTTATAATAAGTCTTTATAATATAGTTTAAGCCCTCCAACTTTCTTCTTCTTCAATACTGTGTTAGCTATTCTGAGTTTTTTACCTCTCCATATAAACTGAAGAATCATTTTCTCGACATCCACAGAATGGGATTGCACTGAATCTATAAAACAAGCTGGGAAAAATTGACATCTTGGCAATGTTGAATCTTCCTATCCATGAGCTTGGGATATCTCTCTAATTATTTACTTCTTTGATTTCTTTCATCAGGGTCTTGTAGTTTCCTCCTATGGACATTATACATATTTTATTAGATTTATACCTAAGTATTTAATTTGGGAGAGTACAAATGTAAATGGTACTATGTTTTTAAATTTCAAACTCTACTTGTTTTTTGCTGGTATGTGGGAAAATGATGGACTTTTCTGCATTAACACTTATTCTATAGCCTAGCCATAATTGTTTGTTAGTTTTAGGAGGGTTTGTTGTTGTTGTTGTTAATTCATTTAGAGTTTCTACATAGATGATCTTGTTACCTGTGAATGAAGACAGGTTTATTTCTTTCTTTCCAATCGGTATCTCTCTTCTTTCCCTTTCTAGTCTCACTGCATTTGCCAGGAATTTTAGTTTCATGTTGAAAAGCAGTAGTGAGTGGGGACATCTTTGCCTTTCTCCTCATTTTAGTGGGAAAGCTGCAAGTTTCTCACCATTAAGTTGGTGTTAGCTGTAGGGGTTTTTGTTGATAGACTTAATCAGGTTGAGGAAATTCCCCTCTAAGTTTACTGAGAGTTTTATCATAAACAAGTGTTTGCATCTTTTAAAAGAAGAAGGCACCGGGGCGCCTGGGTAGCTCAGTTGGTTAAGCGACTGCTTTTGGCTCAGGTCATGATCCTGGAGACCCGGGATCCAGCCCTGCATTGGGCTCCCTGCTCGGCAGGAAGCCTGCTTCTCCCTCTCTCACTCCCCCCTGCTTGTGTTCCCTCTCTAGCTGTGTTTCTCTCTGTCAAATAAATAAATAAAAATCTTTTTTAAAAAAATAAGTAAAAATAAAAGAAGATGACACAGGCATCTTTATGCCCTTTCTTAAACCAATAAACAATAAAAAAAGATTGTAAGTTCAACTAGATGAGAATAAATAACTTCTGTTCATTAAAAGACACTATAAAGTGAAAAGACTTAGTATATCTAAGGCCATAGTGGGGCAGGGGTATATTCTGGCTGGAATGGTGAAAAATAACACTGTGGACAATCCAGTTCTAAGGCAACTCTAACACACAGCTCACGGAGTATGAGGTTTATCCCTCTGTAAAACAACTTGTCCGCCCCAAACCCAGCCGCCCCCGCAAGGCGGACACCCCAGGGCAGCCCTGGCACGTGCCCGCCGGGAGACACGTCTGGGAACGTTCAGAGCAGCTCTTTCTGTAACAGTGAGTGACCCACAGGCAGCAGAAGGACTAGTGCATCGAAGCAGATTCAAACCATGATGGAGGCTCCCTGGAGAGGCAGAGCTCGCTCCCCAAGGTCGCAAAGACGTGAGTGTTATGATTCTGTTTTTTATTTTTGTTTTTGTCATAAAGTTCTTAATCTCTGAATCAAAAGCTACACGTATTCCTTCTAGAGATTTAGGGAAACACAGGAAAAGTCTGTGAGAGGCAGACTTCAAAGATGGTCCCCAATGATCCCCCCTCTGGCGCTCATGCCCTTGTGTAAATCCCTCCTCGGGAGGGTGGGAAGGGCCTCCTGACGGTCTTCTGGCCAATGGGAAATGGCCAAAGGGAGGGGTTGTCACTCCTGTGATAAAGTTACAAAAGACCCCTGCCCTCTCTCTGTCTCTGTCTCTCTGTCTCCCCCTCTCCCCCTCTGCCCCCCTCTCCTTGGCTTCCTCCCCTTCATGAACTAAGCTGCCAACAAAAACATGGGAGAGCTTGGAAGCAGAGCCTGCCTCGACCAAGCCTCAGCATGACTGTGACCACACAGGCACCTTGACCCCGGCCACTGAGACCCGAGGAGGAGGGCCCAGCTACGCCACATGGAGTCCTGACCCACAGGGACAATCGCTGATGGACATTTTGATTATTTTCTTTCAGGAGACAAATTTTTGAAGTCCATTTTGAAGAACCAAGAGGTAGATGAAAAAAGAAACATATTTCCCCCAACACTCTCCTAGTCTCTGTTCTCCAATTTCCTTTCATGTGTTATCCAGTCCTCAGGTTCAAGGTCAAGCTCAGGTTCTTAGCCTTCAGGGACAGGGAGCACTTCTAGAGCATTCACTCTGCTCCAGGCCCTGTACATGTTCTTTCCACCCATTAGCTCATTCAGTTTTCACCACCAACCTTCTCTCCATCTCACGGGTGAGGGAACTGAGGCAGAGGGCTGAACACACTCCCAAGGTCAGCTTTGGGCATTGCACTTCTCTGCTCTGTCATGGGGTCAACAGCCTTCATTCACCCACCCCTGCATTCTCCCCACACTGCTGTCACCCCCAGCCCCTCACAGCACCCCTACAGCTGCCCAAGGTGTGCATGTACCCACTGTATGCCAGACCTTGACCTGGGGGAACAGGGGATTGGGGGGGCAAGCTCCGTGGTCTCAGGTGTTCCTGGCTAGGAGGAGGGAAGTTTCCTCAGCTGTGGGATCTGCGGTCCCACTGTGGGCTCCCCCAAGCCTTCCTTGACAAGCACCCCATGCCGTATCTACTAAAGCCCAACCATCAGTGTAGGCACTGCCTTTGCCACCTGCTCCCTGCGTGGTCCCCGCCACAATGGGAGCCAGAAGGACGGCTGGGTTGCTGTTCCCTGGGGGCCACCGACCTGGGCCTTGGCACGCTGATTCTCTGGATTGAGAAGATAGCCAGGGTCAGCGTGGACAGAGTCCTCGAACTACCCCTCCCACCGCACGGCACAGCCCATCCAGGGACTAGTCTGTCTACACTAGCCAGGCCACATCTTGGGCTTGCTGGCCCTGAGCGGCAGGTGTTCGGACACTCACTCGCTGGCCAGCAGGGGGCGCCAGCAGAGGAGGGGGTGGGGAGGGCAGCAGGCTGTGTCTGAGGGCTGGAGAGTGGTGACCAGCTTGGGCCGCCCTGGACAGGCTGCATGACTTAGCCCATAAGGGAGGTCTGGTCTCATGGGAATGAGGTTTCCTCGCTTCCTAGGGTGCTGTGAGATTTGGGGGCCCCTCAGTAGTTTGGGGGATGCTCAGCCTTGGCTGACAAGGGTTCCTGGCTGAGGGACACCGCACTAGAACCAGGTGCCTCTCTGTGGGTCACACACCGACCTGGCCAGACCGAAACGTAGGAAGCACACTGTTTCTCTGCCAAAGTCTGGGCACAGCTGTTCAAGCTCATGCCTGAAAGCCGGGGTGAGAAGCCAGGCCTCCCCAGCTGTCCAGGTGCCATGGCAGGAGGAGGGGGACAGGAGACGGACACGCTGTGTGTTTGGTACAGCAGGAAATGAGCAAGGGCTCAAACAACAATGGGGAGACCAAGACCGGGGTCCAAGGTGGGAGCAGAAGCAGCACCTGGCCGGTGACCTGTTCACTCGGCTCTCTTGGCCCCACATGGCTCCCTCACCAGCGGCGGGGAGAAGGGCACAGGCCACCGGGTCTGCCCCCTGCCAGGGCTTGATAAGCCTTCTCTGCCAGATGGGGAAACTGAGGCTCAGAGCAGTGAGGCCCAGCTGGGAAGTGGCGCCACTGGAATTGGACCTGGAATGTATGTTCTTTCCTTTGGCTGGTTTCCAGATGCTCTCAGGTCCCTAAACAAGGGACTTTCATAAACATGAGGGGGTTTTCACTGAGTGGGGGGAGTAGCCATGTGTGCTGCTGTAAGACAGTCCAGAGCTGATCTTCCTGTAATTTCTACTGGCCTCCTGCAGAGGCAGCACTGAGAGCTTGAGCCCCAGACAAGTGACCACATCCCTCCAACCCCAAATCCAGCATTTCCTTCCTAACGACCTGAGCTAGACAGCACTTAGCATCTGCAACTCTTGCATTCACTGGCTCACACAATCCTTACAGGAAGGGGGACTGTTCTGTGGACCCTCGGCATGCGTTGTGTGGTTCAATCCTCACCACAACCCAGCAGCATGGATGTTAATGTTCCCATTTTACAGATGGGTAAACTGAGGCTCAGAGACTTATCCATGCTCCCCACTGTCACACGGAGTGGCCGTCTGCTGAGAAGGAGACACTGGGGGGAGGATGACAAGCCCCCTCATTGTAGCATCAGAACACCCACCATTTTCCATGGCTGGCAACTTCCAGACCCTCCCCACTCAGAACATTCTGGGCCTTCCAAGCCCGCTGGAAGCTGCGTGAGCGCCACCAGCCAGGCAGCAGTGCCCAGTGAGGCCAACGCCACGGCGCTCAGAGGCCAAGTGTGCTAGGGAAGCAAGTGAGTTTGGGGTCAGGCAGCCCTGGATTTGAATTTCCTGGCTTTGTCACCTTGAATTTGCATGACCCTGAAACCTCAGTTTACTCACCTCTAAAACGGGCTCATTAGAAATCACAGGCAGAAGGACCTCGCACATAGTAGCCAATACATCCCTGACTCCAAGCACAAGCATCACAGAAAGCCCTTGACAGGTTTCAAGATTTGTCTCAGGTCAGTGGGATTTCTGTCTGAATATAATCAATGTGCTTCTCATTATGGGAAAAGTACCTCCCAAATGTAGAATGAAAATCACACGCAGCAGCTCTGGGAGAGGAACCCACACCCCTGGGTCTGCGCCTGCCTCTGCAGCCCTGTATTTCTAACCCCTGGGGCTCTGAGCCCAGCGGCAGAGGGCACGGCTTGAGTACGGGTGTGGAGCACGCGTGTGCTGGGAGGAGATCAGGGGAGCGGTGCTGGGGAGGAGGCGGTGCCAACCCCATCTGTGTTTCCGGAAGCCAATTCAGGCCACAGTCAGGGTGGTGGCTCCATGGGCGACAGGATGGAGGTGCCGGCCCAGGGGCTGCTGTTAAGTGCAGGTGGGAAGTGAGGAGGTGGGGTCCCAGAGCCAGGGTTGAATCCTGGTTCCCTTATCTATGGGCTATGCGGCTTTGCGTGGTTACTGCACCTCTCAATGCCTCAGCTTCCCCTTCTGTAAAATGGGAATAACAGCACTGCCTGCCTCGCAAGGCTGATGAATGAGTTCTGTGTAGGCAGTGGGGTGGAAACGAGGGCCATTGTCCTGGGGGATGGGTAGGGCGTGGAATGTCACATTGAAGGAGGAACTCACTCTCACAAGAGTCAGGTGGCCTCAGATGACATCCGCCTCTCTTCTTTCATCCCGCGACTTCTCTGTCTCCTGCCTCTCCTCCACAGCTCCAGAAGGCCCCCCAACTTTTACTGCTGCTCTACCATGGCCCAGGGTCAGGCGGTCAGTGACACTTCGAAAGAAATGTCCCAGACACTCTTGTGGGCACATAGTAGGACCACTGATGACCAGCCTGGGAGGGAGGAAGCCGGGGTCGACCATGGCTGTTAGTGATAACAACGCCCTTGCCGAGTGTGCCAGAGTGTGGCTCAGGCTTGGCACATAGTGGGTGTTCAGTTGGTATTTGTTGGGGGGATGGGGGGATGGAATGAATGGCTGGATGGACCCACAGTGCCCCGCTCTGTGCTAAGCACTTACACACTCCCATGGTCTTTCACATTTAATCCCTCTAACCAGCCTATGGAGTGGGCATTATCCCCATTTCACAGTGAGAGACCTGCTCGGTTCACCAAGGCCACCCAGCTGGCCAACAGCAGGGACAGGTTTCCCGCCCCAGCCTCTCCCACGCCAGAGCTTGTCCCATCACACACAGGTTATTCCGCACCCGCGGAGGGAGATTTGGCTGAGAGGTGGGGGTAACAAACTGCACGAAGAACCAGGTGTGGGTCCTGAAGTCCGGGGCCTAGCCTTCCTTCCAGGGTACACCTGCTATGTGACCTTCAGCAAGTCACAGACCCTCTCTGAGCTCCATTACCTCAATGGTGAAAGGAGAGGGTCCTGTTTGCCCTGTGATAATTCATCTGTTGTGAGGCCCTGGGGAACCCTCGCCTGGGGTCCAGGCACATCCCAGAACCATTCACATCTCACCCGTCCAGCTTCTCCCCTGGCAACATCTACAGAGGCTGTAGCTCGAAGCCGGAGCCAACCACACGTCCTGTGTTTGCAGAACCTGCTCATCCACCTCAGTGGGCCTGTCCCCCGCCCCCAGAATGTCCCTGCTCACCTGTAGACATCCAGCTGAGTCTCCGTGCCCAGCACACACACGGCGTAGGTAGACTGCTTTGGGGTCACATGGATCACTGCGCCCTGGGCCATAGTCCCGCCAGCCCGTCCCTCCAGCTGCAGGAAGCCCCTTGGCTGGTTCCTTTATACGGCCCAGCAGAGCCATGAGTCAGCACTTGCGGTTTACGAGCTGCTTGGTGCCTCCCCGCCAGATCCTGGGGTGTGTACTCTCTCCACTCTCCCTGCCCAGGAACTGTCTCTCCAACGCACTTGAGTGTCAATATCAGAATCACGGGGCGCCTGGGTGGCTCAGTCGTGGGGCATCTGCCTTCGGCTCAGATCATGATCCCCGAGTCCTGGGGTTGTGCCCCGCATCGGGCTCCCTGCTGGGTGGGGAGCCTGCTTCTCCCTCTCTCACTCCCCCTGCTTGTGTTCCCTCTCTAGCTGTGTTTCTCTCGGTCAAATAAATTAAAAAATCTTAAAAAAAAAAAAAAAAAAAAAAAAGAATCAGGGCTGGCTGGCTCTATCCGTCTCCTGGGAAGATCCAGGGGCTCAGGAAACCTGGGAGTGCGGGTCTGGGTCCTCATGTCACAACCCCCTGCGTGTCTGGGGCCCTGAACACCTGGGTCCATCCAACATGGGTATCATAGAAGAAGAGGCGAGAAACACAGGGAACTCAGGAGATTGTAGCTAGGAGGTCACTCCTGGGCTACGCACTCCAGGACCCAGCTGGCCTGGGATGGGTCTCCCCGGGCTGGGCCACCCACGTGACAGCTCACCTTCTTGGGTCTCTTCTGTGCACAGGCAGCTGTCTCTGGCCCTCATGTGGACTAACCCACTGAAACAGGCCTATGCGGTAAACGCTATCATTCCCCCACCTGGTCCTCCCGGCAACTCTCTGAGGTCAGAATCACTGATTCCCATGTGTAGGAGAAACTGAGGCACAGAGAAGCCAAGTGATACTCCCAGGCTCCACAACCCATAGAGTGGGCATTTGGGCCCCAGACTACCTTGTCCAGGCTCAAAGCCAGTCTGCTGGGGGTCTGGTAGTGTGACCACCTGACCTCCGGCACATCCACACAGCTGGTCTTAATAAACCTACTTTCTGGGCGTCCGGGTGGCTCAGTGGGTTAAAGCCTCTGCCTTCAGCTCAGGTCATGATCTCAGGGTCCTGGGATCAAGGCCTGCATCGGGCTCTCTGCTCAGCAGGGAGCCTGCTTCCTCCTCTCTCTGCCTGCCTCTCTGCCTACTTGTGATCTTTCTCTCTCAAATAAATAAATAAAATCTTAAAAAAAAAAAAAAAAAAACCTACTTTCTCCAGTGGGTCCCAGGGTTAGAACTCATTCGAGCTTCAGATGGAAGCCAGGGGAGGGGGCTGTCCACTGCCAGACTTGAGAAGACCCTCACCACCAGATCCAGTCATCCTGGGGACGGGAGGCTGAGGCACAGAGAGGGCTGTGATGTGCCCACTGTCACACAGCAAGTCAGCGGGAGGGCTGGGCTCTACCCTAAGACTTAGGTCTCCTGGGGTGGCTTTCTATTTTTTCCCCCCATTTTTCCTCAGTATTTTGGGATTTACATTGGCTATGAATAAGCCACAGAGAGAACAAGCCCAAAACAGTTCTATTAATTCAACAAATATTTCTTGATTGCCTACTGTGTTCCAGGCCCTATTTGGGGCACTGAGGATGCAAAGTGAACAAAACAGACAAATATCCTGTCTTCATAGAACTTTCTTTTTTTTTTTTTTTTAAAGATTTTATTTATTTATTTGACAGAGTGAAACACAGCCAGAGAGGGGAACACAAGCAGGGGGAGTGAGAGAGGGAGAAGCAGGCTTCCCGCTGAGCAGGGAGCCTGATGTGGGGCTCGATCCCGGGTCTGCAGGATCATGACCTGAGCCGAAAGCAGTCGCCCAACCAACTGAGCCACCCAGGCGCCCCCATAGAACTTTCTTTTTTAATAGAGACAACCAATAGACAATAAATATAACAAGTGAATTACATAGCATATTAGCATTGTGGAAACATGAAACAAGAGGGCATGCCTTTTTAAATAGGGTGGTCAGAAGAGGGGACATCAGAGAAGACCTGAGGGATGTGATAATGTGGATATTTGAGGGGAGAATATTCCAAGTTGAGGAAACCGCTAGCACAACTCGTGCAAAGGCCCTGAGGCGGGGACATGCTTGGCGGGTGGATGGGATCCAGTGGAGGCGGGAGCAGGGAGGGAGTGCAGTGCTAAGAAGTGTGTGTGGGGGGGTCACAAAGGGCCTTGCAGCATTGTGAGGACTTTGGTATCTACCCCAAGTGGTATGAGGAGATGTGGGGACATTTTGAGCAGAGGAGGCCCACAGTCTGATCTCGTTGGCTGCTGCCAGAGAATCACTGTGGGGAGACCAGTGAGGGGGTTGCTGCCCTCCAGTAGGTGGTGGGTGATAGGCCAGGCCTGCGGTGCTGGCCTGGAGGAGGTGAGAAGCAATCAGATTCTGGATGTTCCTTGACAGAACAGCCAATAGAGGGACTAGGTTGGGGGGGGGGGAGCGGTCGTCAGTAAAAGCGAGGAATCAAGGAGTTCTCCAAGGTCCAGGGAGGTCTGAGCCCCAGGAGGGATGGAGCTGACTCCAGCTAAGGGGGAGGGCTGGGGAGGGGACGGCTGCACACAGTGTGGCCGTCGGCTTGGTCCTGGCCATGCCCAGAGGGAGCTGTCTATTCAAGTCTGGATGGGGATGCCCTGAAGGCTGTTGGTTGGACACATGATCCTGGAGTTGGAGAGGATCACGCTGAGAATGATAAATCTGTGGGCCGTTGACATCTAGAGCTTCCCTGAGTGGACAGAGATGCCCTGGGACCCTCCACCAGGGACTGAAAAGAGCCATCTGCAGGAAGGGACTATTGCACAGGGTCGTGCCTATGCCTGCACGCCCGCACACAGGGGAACAGCTGTCCTTCAGAAGCAAAGCCTTTTTGCAGACTCGTGCTCTGGCATGGCAGGGCAGGGATGAAAGGCTCTATGGCAGGCAGGGGGCCGAGGGCAGAGACCCGGGGGAGCCCGGGCACCGACCACACCAGCATCTCCAGCTGTATCCATTGTCCTAGCCTGGCTGCACCACAAAACAGCCTAGGTGGGGGGCCTTCAACACCTGAAATGTATTTTCTCACAGTTCTGCAGGCTGGGAGTCCTAGATCATGGCGCCAGTGCAGTGGGGTTCTGGCGGGGACCCTCCCCCTGGCTTGCAAATGGCCATCTTCTCGCTGTGCCCTTGCATGGCAGGGGTAGGGGAGGAGAGGAGAGACATGGACAGAGTTAGTTCTCATCAGGGGAGGGGAGCCCAGCCTCATGAAAGATTGCCTACCGTGATCCCCTCTCCAAAAACCACATTGCGGGGTTAGAGCTTCAACTTAGGGATTTGGGGGGAGCCACGATTCAGTCCACAACACTGGTGGACGCAAAGGCTGTTTGCAGATTTCTGGTTGTGTAAACCCCGCTGTGATGCACCAATGGCATCCACGTCTGGGCCGCTGGGGGCTCAGTCAGTTGGGCGTCCAACTCTTGGTTCCAGCTCGGGTCATGATCTCACGGTGGTGGGATGGAGCCCCACGTTGGGCTCCATGCTCAACACAGGGTCTGCCTGGGATTCTTTCTCCCTCTCTCTGCCCTCTCCCCCTGCTCTTTCTCTCTCTGTCTCTCTTTCTCTCAAATAAATAAATTCAAAAAAATGTTTTTTAAAAAACCAACAAATTGTGTCCATGCCTGTGGCTATTTTGCAGGAACTTCATGGGTTGATATTTGCTCCTCTTTATTCCCTTACAGGGAATTTTGTTTTTTTCCTGAAATTTGCTATAGCATATCCCTGTGTGTGTGTGTGTGTGTGTGTGTTTAAATGTCTGTCTCCCCATCAGCCATGAGGGCAGGGCTTCCACAGTTCTCAGCTGCACCTCTGGTGCCTAGAATAGCTCCTGACTCCTAGTAGGTGCTCACTAATCACTGTGTTCTCTGGCACCCAGCCCAGGGGTGGTGCCCCTGAAAGACAGCTTCCTGCAAGGATGCCTCACAGCCCGGCCTGGTTGTTACCTCTTGGAAAGCATTGACCTTGGGAAGTTTGGGAAACAAACTGTCTGGTACATGAGAGTAGCTGGCCCGAGGCCCAGGCCAGAAATGCTGCAGGAAGGGGCCCCTCTACCCGCAGAAAGGCAGAATCACCAGTGGGGCTGCTCAGTGGAGGAAGCAAGGCTGTGTTAGGGTTGCCCAATTGCCCTCCAGCTCCCGAGCTGATGCCCCAGCCACTGGTGATATATGCCCTTCTTCCAGGAGATAGCGATGACGTCATTTTGGGAAGAGGCGCTGGCCATCAGGAACTCTCCCTGAGCCCCCAAGACTGGGTGTAGGGCTGCACTGTGTTGGGAGTGGGTGGTTAAGCCATTTCACAGATAGACTTCCTATCCATTTATGTAACTCTTCACTCAACAAATACTTACCAAAGCCTCCTGAGTGCCTGGCCTTCTCTTAGAGGCTAGGTTAGGCTTTATTTAAAATAGCTTCACAAGGGCCCAGGGTGATAAAAGAAACCACAGTCTATTACTATGTGCCTAACTTGTGACCAGGTCCTTGGCTGTATTATTTCCAGTTATCAAGATAACCCAATGGGCAGCACTTATGATCTTGTTTCTAAAAAGAAATGGAGGGGCGCCTGGGTGGCTCAGTTGGTTAAGCGACTGCCTGCGGCTCAGGTCATGATCCCAGAGACCCAGGATCAAGTCCCACATCGGGCTCCCTGCTCAGCAGGAAGCCTGCTTCTCCCTCTCTCACTTCCCCTGCTGTGTTCCCTCACTCACTGTATTTCTCTCTGTCAAATAAATAAATAAAATCTTTAAAAAAATAAAATAAAGGGGCGCCTGGGTGGCTCAGTTGGTTAAGCGACTGCCTTCGGCTCAGGTCATGATCCCGGAGACCCGGGATCAAGTCCCACATCGGGCTCTCTGCTCAGCAGGAAGCCTGCTTCTCCCTCTCTCACTCCCCCTGCTTGTGTTCCCTCTCTGGCTGTGTTTCTCTCTGTCAAATAAATAAAATATTTAATAAAATAAAATAAAATAAAATAAAAATAAAAATAAATGGAGCCCCGTGTTCAAGGTCACGTGGCTCTTGAGCAGGTTTCACACCCAGCTCTCCCTAACACGCTCTGACGCTTGCATCGACTTGAATGTCTGAATTATGCTCTCCCCACTTTCCGGAAGAGGAAATCAAGTCTTGAAAGGCTTATGTAACTTGCTCAAGGTTACGCAGACCGGAAGTGGTGACACTTGGGTCTAACTTTGTCCCTTGTCCCCTCTGCCTGCCACGCACTGCCTCCTGGTCAGGTCCCTTGGCCGATGAGTTCTGAAACCCCTTCCAGCACAAAGAAGCCCTAACTGCTCCATAACTTCAAGTACAAAACTGGATATATGTCTAGATCCTCCAGATTGGGAGAAACTGGCAAATCTTCCCCTCCTTCTAAGGTATTTGTCTAAGTACACTGTGCAGGTAGTGGTAGGGGGTCGGGGGCCTTGCTCCCTCTCTCTGCTCCCCCAGCTCTGTCTGGCCCAGCACCTCTCTGCTCTCCTTCACAGAACCCTTGTAGGCTCTGGAAAGATTCATGGGCACACAGGACAACATCATGACTGACATGTGCCAGGCCCCATTTTTAAAAAGTATTTTATTTCTTTATTTGACAGAGAGAAACACAGTGAGAGAGGGAACACAAACAGGGGGAGTGAGAGAGGGAGAAGCAGGCTTCCCACCGAGCAGGGAGCCCAATTTGGGGCTCGATCCCAGGACTTCTGGCATCATGACCTGAGCCGAAGGCAGATGCTTAACCAACTGAGCCACTCAGGCACACGCCTCCCCAGGCCCCATTTTTTTGTGCCCATTCTGGCGGACCCCACAGGAGGACCCCACCTGCTAGTCATTGATGGTTGAGTACTGTGTCAGTGGGCAGAGACGGGAGGTGGGACACATGTCTGTCCACATCAATAGCCTGCAAGCTTCCATGATGCCATCTTTCAGGAAAGAAAGGGGATCCAGCCAGATGAAGGTCAGGGCATCCGAGTCCCTTTTCTGGAGCTGGCTTCTACCCTCTCTTTGATCCCAGGTGCCCACATTCCTTCTCCAGCTCCCAGATTTCTCTTGGGGAACCATGAAAATGTTAGCACCCCCAAAGCAGGGACTTTCCTTTGTGTTCATTGCTGTGCCCCTAGTACTTGAAGTAATGTCTGGGGCAGAGGAGAGGCACAAGAAATACTATATTGAATTGAAAACTGTTTATTTTAAGATATTTCCTTTGCTCCATCAACCATTTGTTGAAAAGACTTTCCTTCCTCCGTTGACTTGCCTTTGCAACTTTGTCAAAAAAAACCAGTCGGCTGTACTTGGGTGAGCTGTTTCTGAGCTCTTGCTTCTGCTCTATTGACCTAGGCGTCTATCCGCCATCCAAGCGTAGACTTGATTATTATAGCTGTATCTTGAAATCGGGTGAACTAATTCCTCCCACTTCATTCTTTTTTTCAAAATCATTTTAGCTATGACAGTTTCTTTTTCTTTCCACATGATTCTAGAATAATCTTACCTGTATCTGCCGAAAATCTCACTGGGATTCTGACAGTCAGCATTAAAACCTGGATAGCAATTTGCAGAAGATCCACACCTCGTTATGGGCACAGCGCCCCCTCCCAATGTGTGTGGAGCTTCCAAGTCTTGTACAAATTTTGTTGGATTTCTACCTGTTTCATTTTAGTGGAGGGACAGTAGATGACCTTGTATTATTTATTTGTTTGTTTATTTATTTATAAGATTTTATTTATTTATTTGACAGAGAGAACCACAGCCAGAGAGGGAACACAAGCAGGGGGAGTGAGAGAGGGAGAAGCAGGCTTCCCACCAAGCAGGGAGCCCGATGTGGGACTCGATCCCAGGTCTCTGGGATCATGACCTGAGCCGAAGGCAGTTGCTTAACCAGCTGAGTCACCCAGGTGCCCCATATTCTTATTTATTTTTAAGTTTAATTTATTTACTTTAGAGAGAGAGAGAGAGAGAGAGAGAGAGAGAGAGAGAGAGAGAGAGAGCGCCCATGTGTCAGGGAGGGGCAGAGGGAGAGGAAGAGAGAGAATCTTAAGCAGACTCCCTGCTGAGTACAGAGCCCAGCTCAGGGCTCAATCTGACGACCTGAGGTCCCGACCTAAGCAGAAGCCAAGAGTCGGATGCTTAACCACCGGAGCCACCCAGATGTCCTGGTCTTGTATTTTTAATTTCAGTATCCATGTGTTCGTTGCTCATATATTAAAATTTGAGTGGTTTTTATGTATTGGCCTTATATTCTGTGACCTTGCCAAACTCAATAATTAGTTCTAGGAAGGTTTTTTTGGTAGGTTCCTTGAAATTTTCTATGTAGATAATTATGGTATCTGCAATTAGAGGCAGTTTCATTCCCTCCTTTCTTCTTTGTACGTCTTTTATTTCCTTTCTTGCTTTATCACACTGGCTAGAACTTCCAGGGCTAGATGGGGTAACAGTGGTGAGAGTGGTCATCCTTGTCTTCTTCTCAATCTTGTCTTTCACTATTAAGTATGTTGTTAACTGTGGGGGTCTTGTAGATGCCCTTTATGAGGCTGAAGAAGTACCTCTCCATCTCTAATTTGCAGAGAGTTTTAATCATGAATGTTGGGTTTTTTCAAATGCACTCTTTTGGCTTCCATTGATAGGAGGTCTGATTTTTCTTCTTTAGCCTATTACATGGTGGATTACATTGGTTTTCATCAAACAGAACACGGGGCATCAGTAATCAATGCTGGAGGACGATGTCCCTGACACAGAGGAGAGAACAAGATCATCACGCCAGCCTCTGAGAATAGAAGTCCAAACCCTCTGCCCATGCATCTTGGGATCGGAATTACCAAGGAAAACACACACAGTCAAGCATCTTTTTTCACTTTATAGTGAAAAACTCAGACAACTTTCTGTCCTGTATGTATATTTCTGATTTTCTTCTTTCATTCATACACTTAGATTGTAAAAGATGCATGCAAAGCACATCGTGCCTAGTTTAATCCCTTCCACGGGCAATGATTTCTATGACAACCCCCATTTATTGATTTTGTCATTTCACATATCACTTCCTTTGGTAGTCAGATTTTTTTTTCACATAATAGAAGAGGTATTTGTCACGTGACCATAAAATCCTTTTTTTTTTTTTTTTTAATATTTAATTTATTTATTTGACAGAGAGAAACACAGCTGGAGAGGGAACACAGCAGAGGGAGTGAGAGAGGGAGAAGCAGGCTTCCCGCCTAGCAGGGAGCCCGATGTGGGGCTCGATCCCGGGTCTCCAGGATCATGACCTGAGCCGAAGGCAGTTGCCCAACCAACTGAGCCACCCAGGCGCCCCCATAAAATCCTTTTAAGTCCCCTGCCTGGCATCGGATGGAGGAACCACCATTTTCCTACCCGTCCCCAGATGTTTTCACATTTGGACCAAGCATGAGTCTCATTTCTCGCTAGTATCAAACCTGAATAAGCACTTGTTCTAGAGTAGGATTGCTTCCTTATTTATTTTCCTAGAGGTAGAATTCCTAATACTTGAAACTGCTTTCCAAAGAACTGGGTGATCAGATCATATCTGTAGGAGCAATCCTGTCTCTATGAGCAATTTAATGCTCACCTCACTCACCTTCCCGACAGTCTTTTAGGGGGATTTTTTTCCTGCTATTCTGATGATGGTATTTTGTGTTTATTTAGTTCCTCATGGGGTTGATAACATTCCAGAATTTTGCCATCCAGTTGCTGACTTTGTTGAGCAATTCTGATCAGGAGAGACGTTAGGGAAGGAATGAGCCCGAGCTGGGAGCCTGAGACCTGCAGGCAGCTTGTGTCCTCACCCGCTCATTGCTTTGCTTCCCCACCCCCCCTCCCCCCAGGTTGACCCGGGAGCTACATTAAAATAACACTGCCATATAAACTTGAACCTAGCACCGGGATAAAATAACACTGACACCTCACATTCTTCTCAGCCAGGCTTGGGTGAGGATCTTCTCCGGAATTTGTTTGCTCAGTGGATTCACATGCAGCCAGGAGCAAAAAGGTGGGGCTGAATGGCTCTGTGGCAGAGGGCTTGGCAGGGCCTGATTGCTTTGTGGCCGAACCTTCTGGTGCTCTTCTTCCCGGTGCTCCAGACCTCTGAGGCATCCACCCCTCACTAAGGAGGGCTGTGCAGGCGTCTTCAACGGCCACTCAAGGTACCTGTGGCACGCCTCTCGGTCCTATGGAGTCCAAGGACCAGCAGCCACAGTGGAGGGTGAAGCATGCGGTTGTCACATGTCCTGGTCCTCGCATTTTAGCGTTCTTGGCCAGTCCTCGCCGCTCGGGGCCTCAGGAGGCCGCAATATACTCTTAGCACACTGTCTCCCTGTTCAGTGCACTCACTGTGTGCCAGGCCCTCTTCCCAGGTCTTCAGGAATCCAGGCCTAGATGTTCTGGGATGTTCTGATTTCCAGGATGCTAGTCCCGACATAGAGCTTCCTTAAGCACCTTAGTGCAAAGAACGTTACCGTCCTCCTGCCTGTGTCTCCAGCCACCAACATAGATGACAGGGGACCGAGCTCTGGGCAGACTCCAGGCTAAGCCACTGACATGCACCACCTCATGCGATCCTTGGGGCAGCCCCACGAGGAGGGGAATTGGCGGGCAAGGAAACTGAGGCTCAAAGAACTTGAATAGCTAGAATGAGATCGCAGAAGTAAGAGAAGTCAGGATTTGAATCCAGATCGAGGTGATGGCAAAGCCTTAACCACAGGTTTTATTGGCCAATAGTGGGGAGGAATAAAAGCCCCAGCCTCTCTGGTCTTCTGATTTATGTTTATTCAGCAGACATCCACTGAACACCCCTCTGTGTGGGCAATGTGTGGGGTGTTAGGGACCCAGAAGGTAGAAGGGTCCTTGCCTTCAAGGAGCACAAACCAAGAAGAGCTCGCTCTCTCTCTCTCTCTCCCCCTTTGTCAGAACATGCGTATTCTGGGACAAGGATTTGAGTACAAGTCATTGATCTGGGAGGTGCAGGATACACTAGGGTAGAACGGGAAAGTGCAACAGCGAAGGAGAGCCAGTGAGGGAGTGTTAGTGAGCTGGTCACCATGGTTACCACCTGAGGGTGGCAGAGCTTACCCCACTGAGGAGCGCTGGAAGAGTGGAGCCCATGCCCCAAACCTAGCCCACCCCCGCAGCAAGGAGCTGGGGCGCTCATACGCGTATTCCCATCACGTGTTGGTTGAGGGCTGCTCCTGGGGGCATCAGGGCTCTGGCCTCCAGTCAGCAGACTCTGATGGGCAGAGAAGACCTCAGGCAGGGTGCTAGCACTATTAGTTGGAGGCCAGGTCTCCGTGAATTGAAGAGGGAGGGGATGGCGGGGCTGGGTGGGGGGCCACTGACAGCATCTGCCATAGGAGGGCAGGGGCATCTCGACCCCATCAAGGCGCAACAGATAGCTGGGGACACAGCCTCCCTGAAAAATGCACATACAACATGTTGCCTCTAGTTCATGGAGCCCTGGAGCCCTGACCTGGGGACCTGACTTAAGACCTCTAACTCCTATGACTCGTCCTTCCTCTTTCCCCCATGCCCCCAGCAGGAGACGGTCAAGGCTTTCCAGACACAGCTGCCCTCCTCCCACATGCACACAGGCACTCTTCTGGAGAGAGGCGGCTCAGTGATGGCATTGTGGTTCCGGTCACCAGGGTGCAGGCGCCCTCCACTTCTCTGACCTTCGGGACATCAGGGCAGCTGGCTCCCTGGCACCCCCCTGGGAGACCTCTTCAAGGGGTGGCAAATTCTCCGTTAGCTGCCTGCTGGAGGCGGGGCTCAGCTCTCTATCCGACCAATGGGAGCTGCGTTGATGAACTTGACCCACTCACACATGCCTTCTGTGGCTGCCTTTCTATCTATATGCATTTCTTCAAACTGTGTAACATATCATGCATGCAGAGGAGTGCACGGACACCATCATTTTAAGGAATAATGAAGTGAACGCTGTGGAAATACCACTTAGGTTAAGAAATAGAAATTCCTCAGTATCTTCGAAGCTATTTGGGAACCCCTCCCTCACGACATCCCCCTCCAAGCCCTGAACTAACAATTGGACGGATTTTTTGGTCACCATCTCTTTGCTTTTCTTTATAGTTTTTGCTGAATTGGTTGGTTCTGCCTGGTTGGACTTGGTGTCGATGGGAGCACGTCCATCCCTTTGTAACTTACTTCACTCAAAATCGTCTTGTGAAATGCATCCACACGGCCGTGGGAGCCCTCAACGGCTCTTCCTCATTGCTTTCCAATATTCCGTCATATGGACGTCTGACAATTTAGCTATCTGTCCCACTGGCGAAGGGCATCGTTTCCAGTCTGGGGATAATCTGACCACGGCTGCCATGAATACTCATGTCTCTCGGGGCGCAGGGCAAGCATTTCTGCAGGCATACACTTCGGAGTTGAATTTCTGTCGGAGGGCATGGCATTTTTAATTCTCTGTATTAGTAACAGCTGTTCGTCCAAGTGGTTCTGTCAGTTTCATTCCCATCAGCAATTTGTGAGTGTTCCAACTGTTCCATATCCTTGCTAATAGTTCCCCTTTATGTATTTATTTATTTTGGCCTATCTGGTGGGCATGTGATCGTCTATCATTGTGGTTTGCTTCCCTCTTTAAGAATGAGGCTGAATACCTTTCCATCTCTTCATTGGACACCTGTGTTTTCTGTTTAATGAAGGGCTTATTCGTTGCTTTATCCTCCCCACCCCCCACCGTGGGATTGTTTTTCTTTTTCTTATTTTTATTGAATGGTAGGACTTCTTTACGTAAATATGTAATAAGGGTGTGCAAAGAACAGAATGATAAAGGAAAGGAATGATTAACTATATTAAAATGAAGAACTTCTACCTGTAAAAGACAGATCAAGTGAATAAAAAAAATAAACCACAAACTGGGAGGAAATAGATCTGTAGTACAAGTAAATAGTAAATGGTGACTGATGAGTATATGGAGTTTATAAGCAACTTCTGCCGTATGATAATAAAATGTTGGACCCTCTGATCTGGATAGATGAATTATTTGTCTATCTCTGCATGAATCCCACATCGTCTTTGTGACTACAGCTTTTTAATGAGTTTTGATACCTGGGAGAGCTCATTCTCTCATCTTGTCACCTTAATGACTCACTTAGCTATTCTTGGCTCTTTGCACTTCTATATAAATTTTAGAATCAGCCTTTAAATTCTACACACACACACACACACACACACAACCTACAATGGTTTTGATTGGGTTTACATTAATTTATAGATCTCAGGAGGAGTAACATCTTTTTTTTTTTTAAGATTTTATTTATTGATTTGAGAGAGAGCATGAGTGCAAAAGCAGGGGGAGTGGCAGAGGGACAGGGAAAAGTAGGGTTCCAGCTCAGCAGGGAGACTGATGTGGGCCTCAACCCCAGAACCCTGAGATCATGACCTGAGCCAAAGGCAGGCACCTAACCGACTGAGCCTCCCAGGCACCCCAGAGGACCATCTTTTCAATATGGAGCTTTCCATCCATGAGGATGGCATTTCTCTGCACTCATTCAGACCTTCTCCAATGTTTATAGTTCGGTCATGTAGCATACCCCATAGAGGTTTTTGCACATCTTTGGTTAGATTGGTTTTTTTGGTTTTTGTTTTATTTTTTGCTCTTTTATTGGTATTATAGCTGGCATCTTTAGCTTTTAAATTTTCTATTTACCACTGGTATACAGAGATGCAACTTACCTCTGTGTATTGGTTTTATAGTAATAACCTCTCTAAGCCCTCTTAATCAGTATTTATAGACTGTGGACTCTTTTGGATTTTCTGTGTATATAACCATTCCTTTGCAGTCCTTAAAACTTGCATTTCTTTCTCTTGCCTTACTGTAATGAGTGAACTTTCAGTTCCAGGCCAAATAGAAGTGATGACAATAGTGTTCTTGTCTCACCCTGATCCTTTGATCCTCTGAGAGTAGTTTCAACATCCCCTCATTAAGTGTAATTGTTGATGTGGGTTTCCTGTAGAACAGTGGTTTTTGAAGTCCAGCTGCACTGGGGTTACCCAGAGGGCTCATTAAAATTCAGCCTACTGTCCCCCTCCACACTCTGACCCCAGAGTTTTAGATTCAGCAGGTCTGGGAGAGGCTGAGGCCTTCATTTTGGATAGGTTTCCAGGCTGCTGCTGCCCAGGGGACCACGCCACGAGATGCGCTATTATAGATATTTATCAGGTTAAAGGAGTTCCTTTTGATGCTTAGCTTAAGTTTTACTTTAAAGCCATAGATGAAAATTTCGTCAACTGTTTTTTTCCCGGTTTATTGAGATTATTGTGTAAACTGTTTCTGATTTATTAATCTATTGAATTGCTTTTCTAAGACGAAATTTGGCGTTCCTGGGATCCATTTCATTAGATCCAATAGTGTATCCTTTTTGAATTTCATTTGCTAAGGTTTTGTTTATAATTTTTCTATTTATGAATTCGTGGCTGTGTCTACAGGTGTTCTTTCTCCTGTTGCCTTGTCAAGTATAGGGCTGCGCTCAGATTAAGTGCGGAAATGCAGATGTTATTATTCTGGTATTTATGCTGTGCTGCTCTGTCCGTCTGTCTCGCTTCAGTGCTAATCCACAAGCTTCAAGAAGGTGGGGTCCACACTGGCTCCTTCAGAATCTGCCACCGAGCCAGATACACAGCTGGGATGATTGTGCCCATAAAAAATGGGAGAGGATTAAGTAGCCACTGTCAGGAGGATGAATGAGGCATGAATCCTGCAGGGAGTAGGGAGTGCAAAGCAAAGAAATGGACATTTGCAGGCTGCTCACAGTCTGCCAGGCCCAGCTCTAGTCCTCAGACAATCTGGGAAGATAAGCGTGATTGGCATTTTACTGATGAGAAATGGAGGCTCAGACATAGGAGAGCTCTGATCAGGTTCGCTGCTGCAGGCGGCTGAGGACATCGACCACTTCACATCCTCTTATAAAGGCCCATGTGTGGGGGGAATCATTTGGCATGCTGCCTTCTTTCTGATAATAAGTAGAAGATGGCTGGCTCTGCTTCCCTTCTTGCATGGGCTACTGGGAAGCTCAGATCCTAATCCTGAACTTAACCATGCTCACGAGCTTGGTTCCCATCATCATGTTTGTTCCTGTGGCCTTAGTTTATTAAAATCTTCCTGCTTTGGTGTCTCTATTTTCTCTATTTTTTTAATTATCAGTTTGCCTACTGCTTCCTTATAATAAATGGTCTCAAATCCCTTGAGGAGAGATTCCCGTCAAAGGAATAAAAACCAAAAAAGAAAAGAAGTAGCTATCATGAATGAGCTTTCCAGTACCCTCTTGGGTAGTGTTACTCATATAAAAATTCATTTCTGAATCACGCCCCGCCCAGACCCGCTCAGGTCCCTGCTTGCAGGAGCCCTGGGAAGTCCCTGGGGCGGCTGTAATTTCTGCAATTGAGATGTTTCAGCTTAAGATAATTAACACTGAGATGCAGTTTCTCAGGATGCTGAGACATGTAAAGACCCAAGGAGAGTTCAAGAATGAAACTACGGAGTGAACTTTAATGCTGGTCTTAAACTCTTCAAAGACAGCATTGCTTCAGAGAGTTGACTTAACGGTGGTTTCTTTTCATCTGCTGGGTGATCACGCACACACACACACACACACACACACACGCATCTGTTGAGCCCTCATACCAACACCACTCACCCTGGGTTCTTCAAGTCTGCATTCCTTTCTAGGAACTCCAAGGGTGACTCCTGCTCCTTGATATGCCATCAAAAACCATCTCAAATCTTCCCCACCAACATAACAAGAAAATGCTGAGAAGCAGGAGGCCCTGGTCCATTGCCCAGGCAGGGGGCAGTGCACTTGGAGGAACAGAGAGCCAGCCCCCCTCCACCCCGGCCTCATGAAAACTTGCCAGCCGCTTATTCAGCCTCAAGTCGTCAGGGGGCTTTGTTGTAGCCAGACTTAAGTGTCCAGCTTTAACCTTAAAAATATGTTTATTATTAGGAAAAGGCACCTTAGGTGGCATCACAGAAAACTCAAGGCTTTGGAGCCAAACCACATCTGTCTTTTAAGCTCTTCCAAGCTATGGCTCCCCATCACAGAGCTGCCATTTACTGAGGGCTAGGAACATCGCCAAGCACATTAGACAATCTCTCACACCGCTCACACCACCAGCCTGAGAGTCTGATTATCCCCATCTTACCGAAGAGGAAAGTCAAGTTCAGAGCGGTTAAGTCACCTGCCCAAGGTCACAGAGCTGGCCTTGGCCAAGCCAGGAAGCACACCCTGGCAGTCTGGTTCCCCAGCCCCTGCTCTTAACGATGCTGGAACCATTGTCACCAACAGGTCCAAGGAATGTGTCCATCCGCAGAGCTCTCACCCCTGAGCAGCGGGCAGAGAGGTGCTCGCAGGGACACCTCAGCCCACTTCACTGGGGGCACACAGGTGCTTCACCAAAGAGGGAAGCAAGAAGGATGGAAAGAGGCACTGCCCCATGCACATGCCTCAGCAGATCCTCACCGGGTCCTCAGTGAGGGGCTTTCGTCTGTTTGCACTGAAGGAAACCTTGACTCACTAATCTCTGTCCAGGAAGCCACTTCCTGTGCTCTCTGTGGGCGAGATCTGGGGCCGCAGCTTGGTTGGGCCTGGGAGTTGGGGGAAGCGATGGGCGGGAGGGGCTGGAAGCTCACTGCAGACCTGGGAGGTCTCATCAGTGAGAGATTTTTCTCCTGGCCTTCTCTCCTTCTCCTCTGGCTCTGAGGGGGCTAGCGGGCAGCAAGGAATTCCGTTTCTCTCATCTGTCATGTGGTCACGACTTAGCAGGCAGCTGCCCAGCAAGGACCATGTTCCCGGAGTCCCTTGCACCCATATGCAGGCGCTGCCTTCCCACGGTGATATGGGTCCATGATGTCATTTCTGCTGCCTCTCTCTTCTCTTTTCTGCTCGCCCAAGGCCTATGTCCAGGGTGACCTTGGAAACCACAGGTGCAAGATGGCAGAGCCTCCATCAGCCTGGGTCCCTGAGTGCCTGTGTGGAGCAGAACTCCCCCACTCCTCCCCAACATACACACACACACACGCGCACACACACACACACACACACACACACACACACACACACACCTGCACGGCTTAGACTGTTGGTACAAGGAGAATTGCAGGTGCTGAGTCTGAGCCCTTACACATGTTAGAACCCATTCGTTACAACACCTCTCCTCCCTGAACAAATCCGCCGCCTCCCGAATGGTCCTTTCTCTTTCTTCTCCATGGCATCACCACCCCAGTTCACGAGGCTAGAAACCTTGTAGATATAGATTCTAGAGAGACTCACGAATGCGCGCACCGGGAGACACCCGGGAATGGTGATGACACCACGGTTCATGACAGCAAAGCCTGGGAGGCTCCCAACTCCCGCTGACAGAGAAACATAAATTCTATCCACGAAGTGGAGTTCTACACAGCCGCGGAAAGGAATGCACGCCGGGGACTCGCAGCCTGAGCGAATCTCACCAACACAGTGTTGGACAAAAGGAGCAAGTCACAGAATCATGCCAGGAATATGGCCATGAGCCATCAACTCTAGAAGCAGGCAGCGCTAACCAGGAGGCGGCCCAGAGATGCTGCCGTGTGGGGCCTGATGACGAGGAGGGGAAAGTGATGATAAACCTGAGGTTCAGGTTAGCGAGAAGTCCTGGGTGCAGGAGAGGGGTGGGAAGGGTCACCCCACAGGACTGCAGACGGGTTTGCAATTCTCTCTTTTTAGAAAACAGTACTGACTACACAGGTTTTCGTTTCATAACCAATGTTTTAAATCCTACAGAGATTTAAAGACCGTATTGTTCCATGCTCTACTGCAGACTACATCAATAAGGAGACAAGCGTGGAAATGGGCAGTCACTCGTGACCTGCCACCCTCCATCACCCCAGCTGTTCCGTCAGAAATCCTGTTTCTCTGGTTTCCGCGCGAACTGTGAGCCGAGAGCATTTCTTACCCCAAAACCCATTCCCCATGTAGAGCATTCTCTTAAAGAATGTGGACCAGGGGCGCCTGGGTGGCTCAGTTGGCTAAGCATCTGCCTTCGGCTCAGGTCATGATCTGGGAGACCCAAGATCGAGTCCCACATCAGGCTGCCTGCTCGGCGGGAAGCCTGCTTCTCCCTCTCTCACTCCCCCTGCTTGTGCTCCCTCTCTGGCTGTGTTTCTCTCTGTCAAATAAATAAAATCTTAAAAAAAAAAAAAAAAGAATGTGGACCAAATCATGCCACACCCAGCTGAGTGAGCTTCCCCTGCCTCCGAGCCACTGCCAAGCTCACCCGTGTGGCAGAATCCCCGGGCAGCCCCAGGCAACTCCCCAGTGTCCGGTCAGACCCTCTAAGCATGGAGACCTGGCCCTGCTGATTCCCAGCCTCCCGGATGATGCTCAAGGGCAGAGGGGGCGACATGAGAACCCAAGCTCTCTGGAGGTCACCTCTCTGGGCTCAAACCTTGTCTTCCCCGCTTAATGGCTCTGGGACCCAGGCAAGTTCCTTCATTTTTCTGTGCCCCAGCTTCCCTGATGATAAAGTGAGGGTGACCGCAGTACTAGCTGTTAGCCCGTTGTCAAGAGCACGCAGGATGAGGTGTGGCAGGTGTCTGGGGCGTGCTGCCACGTGGGCCACACTCACTTCCAACAGGCTGGGGGAGACGCGGCAGGACGCTGATTTGGTAGGGAGCCGTGCTTCCCGCTGACTGTCCCTTCCAGCTGGAGCCCCAGCTGCCCCAGGCTGACACCCCGCCCTCCAGGGCTGCAGACAAAGGTGCAGGAGAGACCACAGCGTTGGCCAAGCTCCTGCCAAGGCCCTGCAGTCACTTATTCCTATTGGGCATGAAGCATGAGTCAGGCAGGGCCAGCGCCACCCACAGCGGTCGGTCTGCACGGGAAAGATAGGCCCTTGCTTTCTGTCTGGGTCGAAGCCTCCTCCTGGGTCAGTCCCATGCAGCTGAGACCAGCAGGATACCCTCCGAGCGTTGCCCGGACCGCCTTCCCTTCCCTTCCTCCCAAATCTGACTTCTGCCCCTCAAAGGATCTCTGTCCCCTGGTGGAATGCAGGAACGAGGGGCTCTCTACACAGCAGTGGCTGGAGGAGAGCCTGGGGAGGCTATCTGGTAACAGGCAGCGTTTACTGAGCTCACTGAGCGTGCAGGGCGCTGCGCTACTGAGCGTCTCACGGAAGCCACGTGGAAACTCTATGAGGCGGGCACAATTATTGCACCCATTTCACAGAGGAGAAAATAGACCCAGAGAGGTTCAGAGCTGAGAAGTACCAGTCCAGCATTGGATCGTCCACCTCTGAGGCAGTGGCCTTCCCACCGTACCCCGCTGCTCTGCCCGGAGGCTGTACTGTGTGGACACTCTACTCCATCCTGCCCACCCCTGACCCGACCCTGAGGAAGGGGAGAGAGGAAGGGGCAGTGTGCTCCGAGGTGGGCATGATAGGGCTCTGGGACAACGGGTCTCTTCCTCACTCACCCCCTCCACGCCCCTACCCCATCCTGGTCTTCTTTTCATCCCACTTTGCCGCAGACACTCCCTTGCCTCCGGGCTTCCTGTTCCCTCGCTGGAAGCCTGTTCCCTTGTCTCAGCCCAAGATCCGCCAGTCCCTGCTCCTCGTGCCCCACTTCACGGCACTCGTCACAATTTCTAGCAATCCAGTCTCTTGCTCCCTCCCTAGACATAAACTGAGGTTAGAGATTTTGCCGGCCAACAGCAGATGCTCGTTGACTAGATTTTGAATGAATAAAGAATTCATAAGGGTGCTAGAAAAGCTTCTTCTGGGGTATAAATAACTGGCCCAACCTAGCAGCCGCCTTCAGGCTCCCTCAGGACACATCCTAACCTTTCCAGGGTGAAGTCTGATGTCTGTCTGAGAAACCGTAGTGTGTTGTGCGGGAGTGGGGCTTCCCCCATGTAAACACAACATCCTGATCCTCCTGGGGGTCTGCAGGGCTGAGAACCAGGCCCTGGAAGGGAGCACCCAAGGCAGCACGGATAGTTGTGGGGCGGGGGAGGGGGGGCTCAGGTTTGATGACCAACCCCCAATGCCCTTAAAAGCCTCCACCCTAAACTCATGGGATCCCAGGTCTCAGCTTCGCCTCCCCAAGGGTCTGGGACTAAATACCAGTCCGTCCCGGAGGGAGGGTCCACCAATGGCATTTTTCTCCTGCTGACCCCCGATACCTATTGAGGAGCCAAGCTGGATTTCAGAAGGGACATGTGTGCTCCAGCTCTTGGAAACCAGAAAGCCCAGTTGGAGAGCCTGGCTGGCTGCAGGAGGCAGAATAAAGCTCCCTCCGCCCTACAAAGATGTCTGCATCCTAATCCCCAGAGCCTGTGAATATGCTATCTCATGTGGATCAGGGGAATCAAGGTTGCAGGTGGGATTGAGGTTATGGATCAGCTGACCCAGAGATGGCCAATTAACCTGGCTTATCCAGGTGGGCCCAGTGTGATCACAAGTGTCCTTGCCACATCGTTACCTCTGAAGATGGAGGAAGAAGAGGTTACCGGCCAAGAAATGTGGGCAGCCTCTAGAAGCTGGAAGGCCAAGAGAACAGATTCTCGCCTAAAGCCTTCAGAAGACGCCTTGACATTAGCCCAGTAGGACCCATTTCAGACATCAGATCTCCAGACTGTAAGGTAATAAACCCATGTTGTTTCTGGTAATTCGGGACAGCGGTAGTGCGAAACAGAAGTACCAGCTCTATCCTTCCCAGGGTGGACAGGTGAGTGCCCTGGCTGGCGGCCCAAATGAGAGTTTCTCTTGCTTCCTCTCTGCATGCAGATCAGGTTCCTGGGGTCATTCTCTATGCCACCCACGGCAGCCTAAAGCACGGGAGGCACACTGGAGAAGTGAGAAGTTTCCGGGGCTTTCAGTCGGGTTCAGCTTGAAGGCATGGGGGAGGGAGGAAGGATGGTGAGAAAAGCCTGCTTGCAAACTCATCCCATTTCTCTTGATTTTTTTAACACTTGGCTTCTAGGAAGTCACATTCCCCACTGCAAACCCTTTCAAAAAACAGGACTTAAAAAAAGAAAAAAGGATTTTCTCAGCATCGTTATTTGGACCAGCTTCCCTTGGAGGTGGGCTTATTCTGATAACATGTAGGAGCACTGGGAGTCTGGCCCAGAGAATCTAAGTAAATCACAGTGAAGAAGGGGTTTGGGGGAGAGGCTGTAGCATCTTCTCTAGCCACTGGGAAGCAAACCAGTCCTGAGGCCAGCCTGTGTGTGTTTCTATTTTGCACCTCGGTAGGATGGATACTGAGCAGGGAGTGTGATTTCCTGAGGCTCTGGCGCAAGCCCCCCTGGTCTTTTCTGGGGTTCCTGTGGCCTCCCACGGGCAGGAAGGAAGATGCAGAGAACCATACAGAGCAGGCGCCCCATGCTCCACACACCCCAGCTTCCCCCATTGCCACACTCACGATGCAACCTTCCGGCCACAGCCCAGACCCTCGTGCCCCCGCGCTCACTCAGCCCCGGCCCCCTGGCCCCCGACCCCCGGGTTGCCCAGATGTGGCTACAGCACCGCAGCTGTCCATGGCCATCCTCACTCATCCTGCGGCCAACATGCAACAACCTCATCATCTTACCAAAACCTGAACCTGTCTGCCCCCAATTCTTCATAGGCCAGGCAAGCCTATGACTCAGCTGCAAACAACCTCGCTGTTCTTCCATGTTTGAATCCCAAAGAAGGGCCAGAATTAGACTCAAACCATGCGTGTTGCTGTAGCTTTATTAACCAGTGATAGACACCCAGCTGGACCCATACAGAACACATATGTGAGTGGCATACATCTGGAGGAATCCTCCTGCCCCTTCCCCCCCTCCCCTGGCCCTCAGAGTGGTTCATTCCCAGAGCTGGCCTACTGTGAGCTGTCTCAGTGGCTCTGTCCCTCCGGGGCCCCTCTCCTGAGGCACACCCAGCAGGACATGGAAACGTTGATCAGAGGGCAACAGAAAGCCCAGGACTGATTGCCCCTTCCTGCAGAGAGAGGTCTGGGGCCAAGGAGGCATCTAACGCATTATGAAGCACATCCCTCACCCTTACATCCACAGGCCTCTCAAAATCCAAGAATCCCCCACGTACTCTCATCTCCAGGAAATTCCTGGAGGTTTTTGGACAAAGTCAGATTTCTGAATGTCATCAAGTGATGGGGGCGTTTATAAGGCTAAGAGCCAACAGTCATCCCTTCGACACACATCTAGAAAGGACCAATTGTGTGAAAGCTCACGCTGGGCACTGGGTGGGGTGGAGAGTTCAGTATCTGGTCAGAAGCTTGGCAGGTAGAGTGATGCTCCAACCTTGGATAGACTTGGATAGACTCTCTCCTGGGTGAAGGGATCTGATTTTAGGACTGTTCCCCTTTAGAGTGAGAGGCAATCAGAATTGTGGGTCCTTCCTCCATTAGAACACACAGGCCGAGATGGCAGATGAGACACATCGATGTTTCTAAACCCCAAAGTAAATTCGATCCCAAACAGAGGATTTGGGGATGGGAGGAGGAAGTTGGGAGGAATCCCCATGGGTCGTGTTGATCCTCATGAGAGACCATAAGAAGTGAGGTCTTTTTTCTTGGGAGGCAAACAAGAATCAAGTTTTGAGAATCAAAGGGGTCACAAGTGAGGTGTGAACACTTCTAGGGAAAAGGCTTCTGAGAGAGGGAGTCACCTCAACGTGCTATCTGGAACTTTGGGGTCTCTTAACGCTTATTGTTCAAGGCCGGCTGATGTCCCGCCCCAGGGGGAGAGGATAGGGGTGAGGGGACGGGCTCAGGGCACCATGTGCCACCACTTGAAGGAGAAGGGCTGCCGGCGCACGTTGGTGCCGCAGTGCACCTCCCCGTGCAGCATGTGGTACGGGGTGAAGTCGTCGATGAAGGTGCAGTGGAGGCCCAGCGGCTCCAGCAGGGACCGCACCTTCTCCTCCAGGCAGCAGCGGCCGTTGATGACGGGCCCAAAGGGCTTGGGGATCCCCAGGTGCTTCCCCAGAACCAGCATGTTCACCTGCAAAGAAGCGGGGTCCCAGCTCAGGGGCAGCACATCACCCACACCACACCCCGGGTATGTGGGCAGCTCCTTATACTTGTGCCCCGTGGGAGAGGCACCTGGGCTGGTGAGACTCTAGGCAGCTGTGCCATCCCATGGGAGCCACCACAGAGCTCCTAGGGACAGCTCATTTCTCTGGTGACATCCCTCCTTGCTGGCGGACTGCGGGGGCTGCCATGTTTGCGCAGCAGAATCCCAACTTCCTAGCTTGGAGCTGATTGGACCAGGGAAGACATATGACCCAGGCTGGACCAATCAGCGTCTCCCTCTCTCTGCGGTATTTGAAGTTGACAGAGGGGGCGGGTCCAATGGAGCTCTGCCCGGGTGTGGGTGTGTGTGTGTGTGTGTGTGTGTGTGAGTGTGAGACTATGCTACACTAAATCTTATGTAACTGCAGATCCGCTTTAAACATGCAGGAAGAGAGGGGAGTGATAGGAGAGGAAACCGAGTTTTGCAAATGGGGAAATCGAGGAGGGCGAAAGGTTAGCCAGAAAGGGGAAGGGAAATGGGGGTGAAGCAATGGTGGTGTGGGCAGGCTCCCTGTAAGGCTCTGATGGTGGGCGAGTTGAGTTCCTCTGCGGGGTAGAGGTGAAGAGGGGCTGGAGGCGGGGAAGGGAGG
The DNA here is from genome assembly GCA_004023965.1 of Spilogale gracilis. Taxonomy (NCBI): domain Eukaryota; kingdom Metazoa; phylum Chordata; class Mammalia; order Carnivora; family Mephitidae; genus Spilogale; species Spilogale gracilis. The sequence continues at coordinate 56,642 of PITA01010345.1, forward strand.
GAAGGGGAGGAGAGCTGGGTCATCTACAGTAGTGCTACTCCAAGTGCGGCCCTCAGAGAGCAGCCTCAGCGCCATCTGCTGAATCAGAACCCATGGGGTGGGGCCCCAGCAGTCCAGGGGTTCCAGAGGCAAAGCCCCAGGGCCTTTCATCCACGAAGCTTTCTTGGATCCCTAGTCCTACCTCTCAGGCTGGGAGTGCTCTGTCCCACCTCTCAACTAGCACATGACTTTATTATACAGAAGAGACCCTTGAGTGGGGCACACCCTAAGGGAGGAGAAGAGTTTCCTTCCACTGGATTAGAGTGGAAACTCCCTGAAAGCAGGGAGCAGCCTTAATCATGTCTCTCACGGTGTACCCTAAATAGATGGGGGATGGGTGAACAGCTATGAAAGAGGGAGCACAGGGGGTGCTGAGCTCCCTGCTGATACTGAGTGTTGTGCACACGGGACCTCATGGGATCATTGCTTCCCTCCACAAGTATCAAGTGAGCCCCTGGGGGAAGGGAAGCGCTCTTCCTTGATGGCCCTTTAGCAAGGGCTTTGGCCAATGAGCCTTCTGTAGTGACCAGGACAGTCCGCCAACTAGAAGCCCATCTGCTGGCCATCCTGGGACCCCTGATTCCCTCTGCCCCCACCACCAGCCACCACAATCCCAAACATGGCAGTGACCAAAGATCCTGCCCTTCTGGGGAGCAAAAGCTTGGAGCCTAACTTGATGAGACAGATTTAACTCATGAACGGTGGCCTCACCAAGTCAGGGAAGAAGGCCACTGCCTTTCTCCTCTCGGTCTTGAAGAGTTGCGGGATGTCGACAATGTCCCGCTCGGTCAGGCCCAGCTCCCGCTTCAGCACCTCCCGGTTCCAGTCGATGCAGCTCTAGGGGGGTGGATAGTGTTGGAGGGCCCTTGCCAGCGGGTTTTGGGGGGACCCAAGAGGCTGTCTGGTTAAGGAGACAGGCTGCCCACACACACCTGGGCCAGCTCTCCAGCTCTCCACACAAACTTTACCTCTGTCTCCCTTTGTCAAAATACACCTCTTCTGGGTCCCACCTCTCACAGTCCTATCCCACTAGCTGGGCTAGTTCCAGAGTGTCCCACAACGTTCTCTTTTTGTGAGTGTTCCAGAATGTTCCATCTTTGGCCTTCTTCCCTTCTTCAGAGCCTTCAGTCTCATGGTTTAAAACACCATCTATGCACAGACAACTCCCACATTTCTATTTCCTGACTTCTTTCTCGAGCCCACCCCCTTTCCTGATCTAGGATTTGCACATACAACCACCACTGTGCCTCTTCACCTGTATGGCTAGTTGGCATAGCAGATAAAACATGTCCAAAGACAAACTCCTCATTTCTACACGTGTCACCCCCTCCTCCCCAGCCGGTGTCCTTTGGCTCCATAAACCAGGCCAGCTGCTGGAGCCTAAAGCCTTACCGTCCTGCCAGTGCCTCCTCCCCCCTCCCCTCACACCCATCTCCAGCAGGTGCCATGGGCTCTACCTCTAGGTTATACCCCCGCTCTGACTTCTTCCCACCACCTGCACTGCTCCCACCTGGTGGACAGCCATCCCCCACCCCAGCCTGGCTGACAACAGTGGCTTCCTAATCCTTGCTTCTTGTGCTTTCGTGTCCTGGGGCACGTGGACCCCCAACCATGGGGGTAACTTGACCAAGGGCCTCGCTGCCCGCCTCTGGCTCTGAAACCCCGGGCCATGCTCCCCTCAGCTGCTAACAGCCAATTCTGAGTACAGCAAGGATACTGAGGCAGACCGATGGCCATCTTTGGCTTGTGGAACCCCTCCGCCCCCAGCCTTGCTGAACCTGAGACTGCATGTCTGTACAGGATGCTTCCCTTGGCCTTCCTTCCCTCGCACGCACGGAGGGTCCGCTCGCCCAGTTCCCTCCAGCTCCCTTCCTCTTCCGAACAGCTTCCCTGATGGGGCGTGAGCACTGGACCAAGAGTCTGGAGCCCTACCTTCTAGTCCTTTTCTTCTGGGCCTCAGTTTCCCTGGAGTGAAATTAAGACATGGGTTCAGGTGCCTCTAACTTTCACTCATCCCCAGGGTTTACACACGGACTCCTTTAATCTTCTCCACTTTATAGACGGACACACTGAGGCAGAGGGAGGCCAAGTGTCTCCCTCGATGTCACACACCTAGTGGGTGGTAGGGCTCGATGTGAACCCAGCCTGCCAGGGCCCAGCACCCACAGACTTAACCTCTTCACCTCAGCTCCAGGGTGATGCCCCTCCTGATCAAGAACCTTCACTGGCTCCCCATTACAGCCTGAGTTCACCCTTGACTGCCTCAGGCTCTACTGTGAAAATGCCTTCCCTCTGGACATGTCTCCCTGTCTTTGGTTCCCAGGCACTGTCCCTAATAGGATCCCTGCATGTTTAACTCTGTCTTGGCATCTACTTCTAGGACAGCATGCTGGACATTCTGTTTGCCCTTCTGGACCCGCAGCACAACCTTCTCCTCTGCTCTGTGCTTGGGAGCCTGCTGTGTGGAAGCCCCCTGGGCCCGTGGGCTTCTGGTCCACATGCTGCCAGCGGGCACTGACAGGAGGTGGGGTACCGAGAACAGTTGGGGTATTTGTTCACTGCCAAGTCACTGTGGGCTGGCCAGGAAGGTCACAGCTCCTGTCTCCGAGCCCTCTCTTCATGGTGACCTCTCCAGGTTCCAGGAGCACATCCCCTCCCTAATTCCATCAGGGCTAGGGGTGGGGACAGCTCCCTTCTCTCTAAGCTGGGGATCCTGCACAGGATCAGATCCTGCCTGCGCCTTTGTAACTATTCCCTGATTAAACTATTCCAGTTAGTCAGCTTGAGGTCCCATGTGTTTCTTGCCGGGACCTAATGTCACTACCCCCGCCCCGGCTATGAAATATCAGCATATTCTCAACTCAGCCGGAGAGCGATCCTTTCAAAGCATAAATCTGGTCAGGGCCCTCCTCTGCCCAAATGCTCTAGTGGCCTCAATGTCCAAGTCCTTGCAGTGCCCCCCATCACCCGATGACCCGGCCTCCCCCCACCTCCCCAGAAGCCCCTGGCTCATCCTCAAATATTCCATGCCCCATCGTTCTACCTCAGGGCCATTGTCTGTGCTCTTCCCTCTGCCTGGATGGGTGTCCTCCTCACATGCACACAGTTTACCCCTCATTTCTCCTTGATCAGAGGAGGGGCTGGGGCCCCTCTGTCGGGGCCAGTTCCAGCCTGGGCTCTCACGAACTCTGAGCCTCAGACCCCGTCCCCTTCACCGTCCCCAGCCATGCCCACCCTTTTTCTCATAGCCCTGTACCTGCACGAACTTGTTGTAGCTGATGAGGTTGCCATTGGAGAGGACCTGGTTGATGGAGACAGTGTTGACCGGCTTATCCCCTGTGAGGGAGAGAGAGACGTTAGAGGAAGGGCAGGAACGATGCCAGAGTTGAGGGTCATTGGCTCTGGGAGGCAGCCAGGCCTCGCCCTGACCTCGAGGTCAGGTTCACAGCTACTGGTCCTGTGAGTCAGTAGCTCTCTGGCCTTTCTGGACACGGGGTAGGCACCACCCAGCCGAGCCCGGCCTGGCCACAGCGCGAGCCTGGAGGTGAAGGGACGGACAGGTGGCTGAGCACCACGGACCTTAGACCTCTATTTAAGTGCACTGGAGGTGGTAATGCCGTTCGCAGAAAACGTCCGCCCCTTCGAGGGCACTGGGTGCCAATCCCTCTTTCCAGTTGGTGGTGGTAGTGGGGCTGGGTCACCCATCAGCCCTGATGGACACCACTGGACCCTGTCCCTGCCCTCCACGAGGGGACTCTTGGCTAAGGGGCTTCTTGGAGGCCCGGCTTCCTGCCTGCCTGATGGGCTGGACGGGGAAGGGGGCTTAGGCTCACAGTCCTCACAGCCGTCAAGCTCTTACTAGGGGCAGGCCCCGGGTTCAGTCCTGCACACTCAACAACTCATTTAACCTTCCTGTGACCCCACAAGGTACACATTCTCACCCTTTACAGATGGGCACATTCGGGCTCAGGGAGGCAGGAAGACTCGCCCAGGACCTTACAGCTAGGAAACAGGGGACTTGTGATTCAAACCCAAGGCCAGTGATCACCAAGGGCTACAGACCTTGACCAGGGGGAAAGACAGGGCTCCCTGGACACACGTGCCCATCTGCAGGCTCGGCATCCCTTCCACCCCAGCTGGGGTCCGGTCCCCGCTCCATCGCGTTCTTGCTGAGCGCTCTGGGCCAGTGACTCTCCTGACTTCCCCGGGGCTCTTGGGTGTGCAGGGGGAGGGGACAGTAAGTGGGGCCTGGCACACTAGTGTGACTAGTGAGATATGCTGGTCTCCCAGTGCACGGTGCCTGCCTGCAGCCTGATGCCTGCGAATTCCCACATCCTCCTTCCCAGCTGGATGGCTGGAAAGCCCACTCGGCCTGTTCAGGGGTCTTGTTCACTGACGACATGGTCCTCCCAGGAAAGGTGACGATGACTTTTCCTCTGCCTGGCATGCATAACATCTGAACTTGAGGCTTTTTCAGGTTTGCTCTGGACGCAAAGGCATTTAGCCACGGTCCTTATGGGAACAAGGGGGTTGGGAAGACCGTGTTTCTTCCACCTTACAGCTGGGGCTCCAGGGCGGTCCCGGCAATGGGGTGAGGATTGCAAACGGGGAGAAAGGGACTGCAAAGTTCTACTGAGACCTTCTGAGTCTCGCAGAATCTTTTCCCTTGGAGATTTGGTCCAAGACATTATTTAACTTCCCATGAGGCCAAGAAAAGCTATAATTCCACCAACCAAGGGTTTTTGCCCTGAGACCTCCAGGGTCCCTGTCGGAGAGGACCAGTCCTCTCTGATTCACACAGTCTTGGTGGGGACGGGAATGGAGCCTTCCCAACAAGCTGCAGGGTCTCTCGGAATTCCTTCCAAGTTCAATGAGAATGCAGGGCCCTTTGTTCAAAGGTGGGGGGGGGGAGGAAGTATCACTAAAGGTACTAAAATAAAAGGCTTTTTCTTTCTTCCATGGTCTCTCTCCTGCTCTGTCATGTTGGTTTTTTACTTGCTATTTGATGTCACACTCCCTTGGTCACAGAACACCCGCATAGTGAGCCCAGGCCCCCCGCGGTGCTGGGAGCCCCAGCGGAAACTTGACACATACACACAGCCCATGGGCTGCCAGGTGTCCCAGCCAGTGAGCCACAGGTCCCACATCGAGCCAGGCATCTCCCCTTCCGCCCGGCCCGCCATCCCGAGCCATGGTAAACAGGCAGACTCTGCAGAGGTGTGCGCTAGCTCCGTGGATTGGGGATGGGCAAGAGACTCACCCCTTGTGAGCTGCCCACCCGATGCCCTCGGGCACTGCCAGTCCAGGTTAATGCCAGGTCCCCCTCCCCCGGGGATGCTGAAGGGCCCATGCACCCGGGCCTCCCCACACCCAGGCTCTTGCTGCAGCAGCACTGCAGGGGGTAGGCGGCTGAGAAGGGGAGGCAGAGAGAGGAAGCCCAACAGCCCCCACTGCCCATGGCTGAGGCTCCCGGCAGTGAGGGAATACAGAGAGGATCTCATCCCCAGGGGACAGCAAGGGGATTCACTCACGAAGCACAAATGGTTAGGAATTTCAAGACAGTGATGGCAGAGCATTAAACCTCCTGAGCTGAGGACCCTGTCTGATGACACTGGGCATGGGTCCACGCTGTTTGCCACGTCCCTGCCCCCAGCCACAGGCAGTGGGGGCCGGTGGAGCAAGGCACCGCCCTGCTAGATAGACTTTGCCATCCCTCTCTCAAGCCATGATGCGCCCTGCTTTAGGGGAGGGGCGGGAAGGCTGGGGCGAGGAACACAGCCCGGGTACCCACCAACAATCCCTTGGAACAGGAGGGCCCTGCCGTGGCCCCACTTCTGCTTTTCCTGGAAGAGCTTGAAGCAGGCACTAGGGCTGGCCAGGAGCATCCGGAAGCCCTGTGTGGAGAGGCAGACCCATCTGAGCTCCTTGCCTTAGCCCGGCCCTCTGGAGCTCCTCCCCTGACCCAGACACCAGGGACAGGAGAGTCACCACTGCCCTTACCTTCTCATCGGGGGCAGGGACGAAACTCAGAAACTCATCCACATGGCCCACAGCCAACCAGTCCACAAAGAGCTCCACGGGGGGCTGTACCCGTTGTGCATAGAGGAAGTCCCGTACCACCTGGGTGACCCGGCGGCCGCTGGACCTGGGGCCCGAGGGGCCAAAAACTTTGCTTAGCTTAAAAAGGTCTATGCAGAAATGGAATGACAAGAGTTCAAGATTTCTGCAATATCCAATTTTTTTTGAACATAAAACATGCACTGCGTCCTTTAAATTCTGCTCAGGCTGAGCTCTGCTCAGGCAGGACCATTCAACCCTGCCCGATCGGCGACCCCCAGGTCTTGCCATCTGGGCAAATGCTCAGAGCCACCCCGGACCCATCCCCACATGCTCCAAGAGACTAATGCACCACCCTATTCCAACCCCTGGGGCCAGGCCACTCTTCTTGGTGTGTAACTTGTGTCTCTCTTGCTGTGGCTTCACCTTCTGTACATTAGTGGGAAGAGAGGTGGACAAGGTCAACCCAAGGGGCCACACAGCCCCAGCATTTTACGCTCGTGAACTTAAACCCCATTCTTCGTTAGCCTTCTGCATAAGTATCTAATGGCATGGCCCAAACTTCCTCTTTCTTTTTTTAAACAGGATCCACACCCAGCATGGAGCCCAAGAACTCAAGACCCTGAGATCAAGACCCGAGTTGAGATTAAGAGCCGGATGCTTGACTGAGCCACCCAGGCACCTTGAACTTCCTCTTTCTATGGATCACGTGTTGAGGGCAGTGAGTCTCCTCCAAAGCCTCTTGATTCACCTGTTATTTGACTGCAAATTTGTCCTAACTACTTTGTTGAATTTGGTTGGCTCAATGTTCAACAGCAAAAACCATTACCATACAATTCCTTTTCTTTTGCATCAGTATCTCTGTGTCACATGTTGAACAACAAATAATCTGTTAGTCTGTGTGTGTATGTGTGTGTGTGTATGTTATGACATCTCATTTTCATGTCCTATACCTTCCTTCTCCTGTTCTCTAGAAAACATCTGATAGTAGTCATTTACATCATAGTATGAACAAGCTCTTGAAATATAATTGCTCTAGGACTGTTGAAGCTTTTTCTAGACTTGAAGCTTTTTCTTCTAGAACTATTAATTGACTGTTATGAACAATATCATTTCTTTTTGGAAACAGAAGACCTAAGTTTAGTCACAACTTTGCATTCTATGTGACCTGTGCCGGTTACTCACCCTCTCTGGGCTCACTTGTGAAATGAAAAGGCTGAACTGAATGATCTCTTAGGTTTCTGCTCACTTTGGCCTTCTCAAATTCACCAAGCTAAGTGTGGACAGTGCCCAGTGATCTTTCCAATGCCCCCTTCCCCCCCCATCTAGAACTAGGAATTTATCACTCCTCCCTGGTTTTCTCCCAGGAGTGGAATGGTCCCTCACCACCACCACCCCTGCCACCATCACCACCCTCCGCCCCGGGAATAGCTCTCCCCGCTCCTCTCACCCAGGCAGGTTGCCCCCGATGAGGATCCTCCCCAAGGGGTACTCTTTCCCATTGGCCACCACTGGGGGGCTGACCTCCAGGTTCCCAAAGGAGTCCAGGCCACTCACAGAACTGTCTTGCGGTTCTCGAGTCACATAGCCGAAATCTGGACCCTAGCAAGGGAAACTGAGTCAGGCTAGGGATGAAGGTCACCAGAAAGAGCTTGAACCAACTTGCTGGGCTCTGAGCTCCTTAAGGATAGGGCAGGAGTGTCTACCCATTCTTCAGATGGAAATACTGAGTCAAAGACAGGGATCAGACCTATTCGATATTTCACACATGGCATGGGGGCTGAAGTTGGGAAACACATGGGCTCTCTGGCCCTGCAGCCACAGTAGGGCACATTATCCCCACAATCACAGGGAGACAGTGGACAGGCCATGACTGCCTATACTCCCCATCAGGTATGGAGCTATGGCCCCTGCCCCTTTCCCTCTGAACAGCCTTCCTGCCCAGTGTAGCCCAAGGGCAAGTACTCGGCCATGCTAGAGCAGCCTGTTCCTGGGGGCCAAGGAGCTGGGGGTGTAGCCTCAGTCTTTCAAGTCTGGAAAAGAGGAAAGCTCCCCAGGGCCATCTCTTAGGAGGAACTCAAGGCCCAGGTGAGTGCTCCTACCACTTCTGTGATCCAGAGGGGGTTGGCAGGGCCTCACAGTCTCTCCAGCACCATGGCAGTCTCCCCTTTCTCTTCCAGGAGGGTCTAATCCCCAAGGACCACCTTCACAGTATTCCTTATAACCAATATTAATCTCGGCTAACCGGGCTGTGTGCTCTCTGTGCCCAGGAGAGAGAGGCTCACAAACACCTGTGAGGCCAGGGCTATAACATCATTTTTGCTGATGAAGAAACTGAGGCTCAGAGAGGGGAAGTGACTCAGGCCAGGTCACACAGCATCTGAGTACAGAGCTGGGTTGTTCTGATCCCAAAGCCTGTGTTCCCAACAGGGGCACTGCCCCACCCCGCCCTTACCTAGGGCTGCCAAATGTAGTAAATAAAAGTACAGGATGCCCAGTTCCATTTGAATTTCAGATAAATCACAAGTATATTTTTAGTATGACTATGTCCCGTGCAAGGTTTGGAACACACTTATGCCAAAAAGTCCCTCATCGCTGATCTGAAATTCGAATGTAACTGGGCATCTCCCGTATTTTATCTGGTCACTCCTGTCCCTAAAGAACGTGGTCCCCAGTGCTGCACCCTAGACTCTACATCCCAGTGGTACTCCCGGGAAATGCTTCTCGGCCCTCCAAGCCATGCTGCAGCCCCAGCCCACTCACCAGGATTCTTTTGTAAGGAAAGTCCTGCAGCTCCCCATTCCTGGGAGAATCAAAGACCACCGGGAAGGTCTTGTGTGGCGCCTGAACATAGCCTAGCTCCATCTCGTCCTGTGAATGAGAGAGACAGCCTGTGGACAATGAACACTCGTTCGGCACTGAGCGCTTTGGGGAAGACTATTTTTTGCGGGTTCTTTGTTTCAGGCCTGCTCTGCCCTTTGGGCTGAAGAAGGCAGGGGTTCATGATGCCTCCTGGCTGGAGGAGGGACTGGAGGCTCAGAGAGGGCGTCCTCTTGCCTAGGGTCACACAGCAAGACAGGTGGGGAATGAACTAGAACATGGACGTGACCCTGGGGGTGTCCCCATGCTGGATCAGGGCAGAGTAGCCACAGAGAGAGGCTCAGGATGGCCTGAGTTGGATAAACAAGTATCTGGACATCAGCCAGCATGTCTGGCCTCCACACATGGTCATGGACAGGGCTAAGGGAACCAAAGGAGGTGTAGGTCTGCCTCCTTCTCAGATCTCTCAACATCTAGCCCAGCTCAATCCCAACCCCTCTGGTCCTGGAGGCAAAGACAGCCCAGGACCCCGGCTACATCTTCAATTGTAGGGGTGTGGGGAGGGAGGATGTTGCAACAGTTCATCATACCAGGACTTCTCAGGCTTGGCACCCTTAGGGCCAGAAAATTATTTGCTATGGAGCTACCCTGTGCATTCATTGTAGAACATTTAGCAGCAGCCCCGAACTCTACCCACTAGAAGCCAGTAGCCCACCATCCTCAGGGTGACAGCCAGACATTTCTCCAGATACTGTCAAACATCCCCGAGGGGACAAGGTCACCTTCCATGGGGAACCATAGAGCCGGGCTGCTGAGGGCAGGGAGTGTGTCCCACATCTCAACCATTCCCTTTGGGGCCAGCCCCATGCCTAGCCCAGATCCTGTGGGTGAATATGGGTTCAATCCAGTGTCAGTGTGTGCCTACATCTCTAGAAAGTTCTAGGGAGAGGGAGGGAGCTCTAGGTCTAGAGTGAGAAAAGCTGTGCCCTGGGGAGGACAGTCACGGCCCCCAGGTCCTCTTAGATATTCACAAGCAACCTCTCCCCCACCGCTCCCCAAGCTGGGATGGGCCAGCCTCTCCCTCCATGACTGCGTCCTGGCTGGATGCTGCCGGCGGCCACGGTACCTGGATCCAGCGGTCATTGCGGTTCTCGTCCTGCGGGCAGATGGTCAGCTTGCAGCCGGCCTTCCTGGCCAGCTCCGCCACCGCGTCCACGAAACACGTGTTGTTCCTCACACTGCGGACGAGCCCAGGCAGCGCGGCTCAGGGCTGAGCCGGGTGCGGAGACTGGAGGGGCCACCAGGGTCGGGAGGACCCCCGCCCCGCTCCCCTCCCACACTCACCGGCACACGTATACTTCCAGGGGTGGCAGGGTGCTGGGCGTCATAATCCAGGGTGCCACGCGGAACACCACGGTGTCGGTGAAGATCGGGGACTCGGAGAAATCCTGCAGGGGAAGATGGGCAGATGGGGAAGAGCACCGGCGTCAGAGTCCAGAAGCCTGGTTGATGCCCCTGGCATCTCCTCATTTCTAGAGGGGCCGCAGCGGGGTGGTCAGGAGCTCTGGGATCCTCCACGCCGGCGGTGCCCATCTCGCCCGGGGACGGAGCCCTCTCTCACCCTCTCTGCCCCGACCAGCCCTCACCTCATTGGAGTCGTCCAGCAGGGTGACGTGGAAGGAGACGAGCCCCGTGAACCTGGCATCAGGGAATGAGAGACCCTCCACAAAGAAGCGTTCCTCGTCCCCGTGGAAGCGAGGCACCTCATAGGACAGCTTGTCCTGGCCCAGCACCTGCTTGTAGGCCTCGCACGAATCTTCAGGACCTGGGAGGGGACAGGAGGGGCAGCCGTGATCCCCAGGTGGGCCCGCAGAACAGGACGGACGGGGGAGGGGTGGGCCAACCTCACACGCCAGAGAGCAGCCCCCGCCTCTGCCCTCCCACGGGTGAAGGAGAGAAGATGCTTGATGCCCCGTGTGGGTGAGGCCAGGGGAAAGGCCACTGTTTTCTAAGATGGCTGTTCAGTCCTTCTGGAGGACAGCCCGGCAGCATCTCACAAAAGAACATCTACTCCTAACGAGCACTCCCGCTTCTAGGTGTCTTTGCTACAAATACACGTATGAGGGTATTCACTAGTTGTTTATTCGTTGAACAAGTATTTACTGAGCACCTACTGTGCACCCAGGAGACCAGGTTCAGGCTCTGGATACAGCTATGAGCAAGGACCCTGCCTTGAGGAACCTATTCTGCGATCAAATCAGAGCACTGAGCACAGCTGTAGGTGCAGGGGAATGGGTAAGTTACAGTCCCCGTGTTTCGGAATGCCTCGCAGCTGAGGAGAAGACCCGTATGTTCAGAAAGGAATGGCAGATACCATCCAATGGAAGAAAGTGTTTGGAAAGCAGGATATGAACACACCGCACACACACACGCACATTTAATGCATACAGAGAAAAGTCAGGAAGAACACATAGCAAATCGTTAACAGCGAACACATTTAAAGAGTCAGGTTTAGGGGTAGGGATGAGGAACTCTCATTTTTTACCTTATAATCTTCTATCTTGCTTGATCTTTTTATTTTTTAATTTTTTAAAAAATCTATTTTAGAGAGAGCACACGTATTAGTCGGGGGAGGAGCAGAGAGCAGAGGAAGAGAGAGAATCCCAAGCAAGCTGCCCGCTGAGCGGGAAGCTGGATGTGGGGCTCCATCCCAGGACACGGAGATCACGATCTGAGCCGAAACCAAGGTTCAGACACCCAACCCACTGCACCACCCAGGTCCTCTTTCTTTGAAAATGAGCGTTTATCACTTGTATGCATTTGTATCTCTAAAAAGGATTTTATGTCCTTGCTCACACTGTGGCCTTGGAGAGCAGCAGTCAGTGGGTTTTGGGGAAATGCATGCTGAATTCTGCAGGGGCAATAGCCATCGTGTCTGGCAGTGGCTTTACGATACTTAAGCCAACAGGACAGATAAAGCAACAGAAGCAAAACAATAATAATTATTGGATCTGAGTGACTGGCATACGGGGGATTCACTGCTATTCTCTCTACTTTTGTGTGTGTTTGAAAGTTTTGATAAGAATTTCTCAATATGCTTAAATTATATTTTCAAATATATATTTTTAAAGATTTTATATATTTATTTGAGAGAGAGCACAAGCAGGGGGAGGGGCAGAGGGAGAGGGAGAGGCAAACTCCTCACTGAGCAGGGAGTCTGACACGGGGCTCAATTCCAGAGCCCTGAGATTACGACCTGAGCTGAAGGCAGGCGCTTAGCTGACTGAGCCACCCAGGGGCCCCTGAATATTTTTTAATTCATCCAAGTAAAAGACCCTGGTCCATGGCTGTGCGGGGACACCAGCGCACCTGTTTCGGAGTTCCCCATCTGACCGTGTTTCCTTGCTCCCCAAGACGGGCTGGAAGCCACAGCAGAGTCTGCCCTCTGGCCCAAGGTGGGGAAACCAGACCCACCCCCGTCAGCAGTGGGCACAGGGGGAGGGGACGGGCGTGAACTCACCACAGGCGTGGAAGACGCGTGCCCACTTGGCGTCATAGCTAGAAGTGTGGAGGATGAGTTTGTGGTCATCGAAGAGGGCGGCAGGGCCTTGGGTCCTCAGGACCATGACGGACATGTCTTCCAGGTCTGTGGAGCCACACAGGGACTGCAGCTCAGCGGGCCGCGACACTCCGTGTCGTCTCCTCCTGCCCACCACACCAGCCCCCTCCAAGAGCAGAGGGTGCCAAGACCTGGGTCTCTGAGCCCCAGCTCTGCCCACCCTGTGAAAATACTGGAAACAATCAAGTGCAAACCATGAGGACGTCTGTAAGCATGTGCCACCAGAATCCGTCCTAGCCAGTCTGGGCCTCCGCTCCCCCACCAGCCGGGACAGGTGAGAAGGGGGCAGGCGTGCAGGGGAGAGTCTGGGCTCAGTGCAAGCATCACTCGCTGTCCCTGAGCCTTAGCGCTCCCCAGTCTGAAACTGGGACAGATGTGCCCGCTTTGGGAGAAGCTGTCCCCTCCTGTGCATAAAGCACCTGGCCCGCTCCCCGGGCCGCCACTGCAGTCTTCCTCACGGGGCTGTTGTGCGCAGTGCGGGACTGACTTAGAACGAGGGGCATCCTGAAATGCAGGCCCGGGGTGCCTGGTGGGGAGGCCTGATTTGGGGTGCGGATAGGAAGCTTTGTCTCTGCCATAGACAGGCTGGGAGGGGCCAGCTGCTGGCCCAAGGCAGGTTTTAACCAACATCAAGGTGTGTCCAGGACCTGGAACTCTGGTCCCCGGTGCTCCGTCCGGTGCTACCTGCTGGGTGGCTGAGCAGTAACCATGGTAACCAAGGTAACACACCCCTTACCTTGCAGGCAGTGCACCTGCTGGTCTTGGTTGTCCTGGTCATGACAGCTCAGGTCGTCCCTGTCGCAGTTCACCAGCAGGATGGCTCCATATCCTCCAGGCCCCCAGACCCAATCCCGCTGCCAATGGCAAAGCACAGCTGGTGATGGGGCTCGGACCCGTCCTGTGCCCCCACCCAGCAACCTGCTGGCCAGCCTCCTGACCCGGCTCCTCCTCTTTGCCCTCTCTGTGAGGACAGGTCCACTCTCACGAAAGCACCCCCTGTACCAGATATGGCAGTGGCTCCAGATTGCCCACACCAGCAAGTCCAAAGTGCACAGAGGTCTCTCATGGCCAAATGCTGTGCGTCTCCAGCCAGTGTCCTGTTTCTCAGTGGCAACTTCCTGATTACAGATCTTTTCCTAGCTCCAGGCCTTGGCTCCTGCTTTTCCTCCACCTGGAATGCTCTCCCTCTTGCATTGCTTTAGAGCCTAGCTCACGTGGACTTCAAAGGAAGCCCACCTTGACCTTCTGCTCTAAACTCCCAATGCATTGAGTGTCACGACAATTCAGCCCCAAGTTTTCTAACAGTCTCATACTTAGCAGATTTCCTTTTTCATCTAGATCAGAAGGTTGGCACACCAGGGCCAGGGGCCACCTCTGGCCCACTGCCTGTTTTTGTAAATAAAGTTTTATTGTAGTAGTCACATCCATTGTATTGACTCTAAGTCTTTCACACTACAATGGCAGAACTAAAGTGTTGCAACAGATTGCAAAAAATATTTTGCAATGTTTAAAATATTTACTACCTCATTTTTATAGAAAAAGTTTGCTGACCCCTGACCTAGACTGACATTCTAGAAGGACTTTTCCCCACAAAGCAAGGCCTAGCCCAGGCCTGGGCGGGTATATGCTTGATAATTCTTGGTAATGATTTTTCTCCTGGTGAAAGAATATCCCCAGCCATGCCTGCTTCCTATTTGACTCTCCTGAACTCAGCACCAGCTAAGAGGCAGGGAGATACCTTGTAATGGCCTTGCCCTTCCTAAACCAGCCTAGGTCATTGTCAAAGTCCGTGCCCCTTTCTGGGCCCAGGTTGAGTCACCCTACCTTGTACACAAAGCTCCTATTCTGCCTGTCCTCACAGTTCAGGTCACAATCCAGAGCGATGTCTACAAGGAAAAGACAGAGAGTAAGTCACTGTAGGGTTCCCAGGAGTCCAGCACAAGTCTAATAATGCACATTTTGCCTCTAACAATACCTCCTGCAGACAGAGCATTTTCAACTTTCTTACTAAGTGCTTTGCAGGTCCTTGTACCCATGCAAACTCCCATGCATCATCCAGGAGCTCCCCAATTCCACATCCTTGGCAATGCTAAATATTAAGCATCTTTCCATTTAGGTTCTGATCACTGGGGCTTTCTCTTCCGTGAATTGCTTGTTCATAGTCTTTGCCCATTTTGTTAGTTTATCTTTTTTTCTGATTGATTGGAGTTCTCCAAAACCTATATGTACCGAGTCAGGCATATGCATTGCAAATTTCTTCTTGAGTCCATATTCTGACTTTTCCCCCCTTTTTGTTTAAAGTAAGCTCTGTGCCCAAGGTGGGGCTGGAACTCACAACCCTGAGACCAGGATCCATGTGCTCTGTGGACTGAGCCAGCCAGGTGGCCCCATCATCCAACTTTTTACTTGTCTTCTGTTATATAAAAGTTTTAAAATTTAATACAGTCTAATTTACCATTGCCCTATTTTCAAGTTCACTGATCCTCTCTCCAGCTGTGTCAAATCTACCAAGACAAGCCACCAAGAACATTTTTTGAATCCATTACCACGATTTTTAGTTTTAGCATTTCTATTTGATACCTTATAGTTTTCATCTTTCTGCTGAAATTCCCCATCTGTTCATTCATGTTATCTACCTTTTCCTTTAATGTATTAATCACACTGATATATCGAGCCTGGAGTTCACATATCCATTTGTGGACAATGGGCACAAAAAACGTAAGGGGAAAAAAGTGAGGTCCAGGCCTGGAGTACATTTCCCTTTGCTTACAAAAGGAGGCAGGTATGCCCGTGTCTACCTGCACAAGGACAGAAGATCTCTAGAAGGATGCTGGGCTTGGGGAACTAGAAGTCTTAGGTTGGAAGAAAGGAAGGTTTACTTTTCCATACATATTCTTTTATACCATTAGAATTTTTAAAATATACTGTTCTTTTAATTTTTAAAATAAAATGAGTTGATGTTTGCAAAAAGACCTTTGTTCCTGGTCATTCCTAACCACCCCCTATCCTTGGCCCAGGCCCTCGCATGGCCCCCAACTTACCAACACAGGTGAGGTAGAGTACTGCATAGGCCAGAGGCAGGGGCTCATGGCTGGAGTGGTAGGAAATCTGAACCTGTAGAGAAATGGGCTTAGAGTTAAGCTTGAGTTCCAGCCCCACCTTGGGCACAGAGCTTACTTTAAACAAAAAGGGGGGAAAAGTCAGAATATGGGCTCAAGGGGCGCCTGGGTGGCTCAGTTGGTTAAGCAACTGCCTTCGGCTCAGGTCATGATCCCGGAGACCCGGGATCGAGCCCCACATCGGGCTGCCTGCTCGGCGGGAAGCCTGCTTCTCCCTCTCTCACTCCCCCTGCTTGTGTTCCCTCTCTGGCTGTGTTTCTCTCTGTCAAATAAATAAATAAAATCTTAAAAAAAAAA
>PITA01010346.1:0-64485 GCA_004023965.1 Spilogale gracilis
TCCCATGGCCTGGGAGCAGAATAGCTCTAAACGAAGTCCTGGCCTTTTTTCTGTAAGAAAATCCTTGTGTTTGAGCTCACAGGACTCCGGAGGAAGGTTCCCACCTTTCATAGAGTGGCTCTGCAGAGTCACCCCATTAGGTGCTCCAGGTTGACCACCTAAAGCTGCTCCTTAAAGGAAGGGGTCAGGTCCCTTGGTGTCAGAGGCCTTGGGCAGGGAGAAGCCCAGTGGCCATGTGGACAGAGGATCAGTGACCTGGGGCGGAGGCCTTGGGGACAGTTATCACAAATCAGAGGCCCGAGGAAAGGCCAGGCAGCCTCTGGGTCTCAGGGGTGACCGTGTCCCCAACTCCAACAGAGAAAAGCATGAAATGTCCCCACACGGAGCCGCTAAATTCAGGACTGGACTGCACGGGGCCACCAGCAAGGCCACCAGAGCCTCCCAGGCTGTCCCAGTGGTGGGAACACAGATCGGAAAATCTACGTGCCTGGAGGGTAGAAAGTCCTCTGTACCTTCCTTTTCCTGCCCCCGCCGCCACCGCCTCCAGCAGCCAGATGCACCCAGAAGACTTCATCTTTCTCGGACAAGGAACGGGTGTCACGCGGTTCACCTGTTACCAGCTGGTTCAACCGGCCAGGATGCCCTTCACAGCCTGGCCTCAGGCAGGGACAGGCACAGGCATGACCGATGTGCGGGTGGGGGGGTGGGGAGTGCAGCTGTCGGGGGCTCTTCCCAACCACACTCCTGTCCTCCCAGCACCGGTAACCTAGACATGCTGGCGGTGTGGCTGTGGGTGGGGACCACAAGGATGACAGCCTGTTCTTAGCCATCCCCTGGGCTGGGGGGTGGGGCACGTCCAGACTGCGGGGTCCACGGGCGGATAGAGCGCGTTCTGCGGGGTGGAGACGTGGGGTCGCCAGGTCCTCCCCTGTCTGCTCCAGCCTGTGATCTCCTTGCGGGCAGGACGCTGCCTGGCCCATCCTTGCAGCCCAGGTTCCCGCCCGGGGGGGACCCCACGTTGGGGCTCCTGGGTGCTGTGGAATGGCTGGGGGACACAGGGAAGGACTGAACCAGCCTTGCCTTCCCAGTGGGCGGGAAGCTCACCACGTGGGAATGGGGCACACTCGCTTGGGGAATGATCTGGGGAAGCTGGAAGCACACAGGGACTGCCGGGTCCAGGGGTACATTTCCCGGAGCCCTGGTTCCCAGTGTCCCCCAAAGGCCTAGGTTTCTGACAGCAGCACAGACACCCCTCCTGAAGACTTTGTAGCCCGGACCCCACCGCAGGTCCTCCCCACAGATGGGCGGAACTGGGACCCGGGGACAGGGGTGGTGGGATGGGGTGGGGCTTCCATAGATCAGGGGCCTTAGGGGTGGTGGGGAGTGTCCAACCAGCTCCCAGGGATGTATTCTGGCCCCTGGTGAGTGTGGGGGTAGGGTCCAGGGGTAGGTGACACTGGGACAGTTCTAGAGTCCCCGTGGGGGCCAGGAGGCAGACAGGGGACGTGTAGGGTGGTTGGTTTCTATTCCCTGCAGGGAAGCTGCCTGTCTCCTCCCCCATCATAGAGCTCACTGAATGCTGTGAGGACTCAGGGACCCCAGGGAGGCCTGGGATGCCTGGTGTGACCTGCACCCAGGCGCTGGAAGTGTGGTGGAGTGGGATGCCCTCAGCCTTCGCCCCTCCCTTTCCCATTCTCCGCCTCCCTGGCCCCTCCTCCCTTTGGGGGAGACCCTTCTTTCTGTAGGTTTTCCTTCTCCCCAGGCTCCTGCTGCCTCTTCCTAATCCCTGCATTCTATTAGCTTAATTCTGCTGTCCCCAGTCAGTCCCTGTCCTTTTGTCAGTCCTTCTCTTCTTCTGTGTCTCCCTCCCTCTCTCCCTGCCTCCTTCCAACTTTCTTCTCTCGCAGATCCTTTGCTTCTCTCCATCTGCCCAGAGTGTTTTATCTTCCTCTCTGATACTGAATCTTTCCCCCACTCTACCTTCTCCTCTTCACCCTCATGGCTGCATCTCTCCTCCCTTGGAGCTTCACCCTGACTACTAG
Organism: Spilogale gracilis; assembly: GCA_004023965.1. Lineage (NCBI taxonomy): Eukaryota > Metazoa > Chordata > Mammalia > Carnivora > Mephitidae > Spilogale > Spilogale gracilis. The sequence continues at coordinate 2,043 of PITA01010346.1, forward strand.
ACGTGATTTTTCTTTGTCTCTCTTAGTTCAAGCATGAATTAGGGCCTTTAGTTTTTCCTTCGACCAGGATTTTCCTCTCCAAGATGTCCTGGCATGAGTCAACTGGCATGACGCAGCCTGAAAAAGCCCTTCTTTGCACCCTGAGCCCACCCCTGCACCACCACAAGCAGCTGAGGCCCCACTATGTCCCTGCGTCCCGCTGTCTCTCTGGGCTCCTCAGTAGAATTTTGAGCCTGCCTTTTCATCCTCGCTCTTTTAGAGGAACAAACAGCATCTTTGCTCCCTGACATTGATGTCCAGCTTCTACTGGAGTGACTGCTGATGCCCACTTGCCCTCAGATGCCCAGCTCAGTCCATCCTGAGAAAGAATGTGCACATGTGGAGACAATCAATGGAGACTCTGTTCCACCCCATTATTCACTCAGTCCTCACCTCAGCAACTTTGCTTGCCTTTCAACTGGGCCCAATAAAGGAGGACTTCTTAAAATAGTTGTGGGATATATTAGTCACCACAATAAAAAAAGTTATTGGGAACCCATTCTTGTGTATATTTTTAAATTTTTTAAAAAGATTTTATTTATTTACTTGACAGAGAGAGATCACAAGTAGGCAGAGAGGCAGGCAGAGAGAGAGGAGGAAGCAGGCTCCCTGCTGAGCAGAGAGCCCGATGCGGGCCTGGATCCCAGGACCCTGAGATCATGACCTGAGCTGAAGGCAGAGGCTTTAACCCACTGAGCCACCCAGGTGCCCTATTTTTTAAAAATTTTAATAGAGTTGGCATCTAATCAAACACCCAAGCAATTTTATAATCAGTAGAGTAAGAAAGAAAATCTCTTCTTCCATGCCTCCTGCCCATCCCACCCAGCCCTTTAAGAATGTCCTGTTTCTTGTTGTTGTAGATCATCAGTTCTCCTGGCTGCAGGATGTTCCATCCAGTGGGCACAAGGCACTTCCTTTATCAGCTCTGCTGTCATGGGCGCTGGCTGCAGGCAGACCTCAGGAGGCCATAAGGTAAGCGGTATAAGAAGAACTGAGTCCATTGGAGTCAAGCTTTACTTGAGCTATCCTCTTTCCCCTGAACACTCCTCATTGACTCATTCAGTTATTCTCTCGATGTTTTTCAATCATATGCGCTCTTGTGTTGGTCCTAGTGTGTATTCCCTGATGACCAGGGAGGAAATGAAGGTGAGGTCTTTGTTTTAGACTCTTCTCAAGGAAAATCCCATCCACCTTTATCCTCCTCTTTATTTTTCTAAGATTTGGCTCTATCAGCCTTCTCTTGGCTTTCCTGCTAACTAATAATGTTTCACAGCCTCATTCTAAAAAATCCGAAAATCTTCATAAATAGAGAATCACGGAAGATAGAGATGATGATCTCTCTCTCTGTCAAATAAATAAATGAAATCTTTAACAAAATCTTTTTTTTAAAAAATGTTTTATTTATTCAACAGAAAGATCACAAGTAGACAGAGAGAGAGGAGGAAGCAGTCTCCCCGCTGAGCAGAGAGCCCAATGCAGGCCTTGATCCCAGGACCCTGAGATCATGACCTGAGCCAAAGGCAGAGGCTTTAACCCACTGAGCCTCCCAGGTGCCCTAAAAAAAAAATCTTTAATAATAGCACTTTCACCTAGGTGTTTGTGAGGCTTAAGTGAATTTCTTTATATTTATATCTACATATATTATGAAGAGTGCCTGCCCTATGGTATACATGATAGGAGGGTTTGCTGTTATCTATTACTAGAACTCTGTCTCTAAAACTGGAACTAAACATCATCTTGCAGAAGTGTCTTAGATCCATACACTGAAAACTACAAAACTTTACTAGGAAAAAGCAAAGAAGATTAAGAAAAAAAAAAAGGATTGATATACCATGTTCATAGATCAGAAGTTTCCATATTGTTAAAGTGTCAATTCTGTAGATTCCATGTAATCCCAAACGCATTCTCTGGGTAGCTCTGATGCATGGACTTGGCCAGGCTGAACTACATTTGTCCGAATTCCCCCTTACAGTAACGTTAGATAAGTGTGGGCCACAAGAGAGGTTAGTCTGCCCAATTGAGTGGGACACTGTGAAGAAGCAGTCTTAACTAATAGGCTCCCATGTTGAGGTGCTGAATTGACTCACCTCCTTAGTGTGAAACCACAACTGTAATAACCTCCCCCACATCCTTCTTGAGCTTCTCCCATCCTGGAGCGAGGTGTATTTGCTAGCCCTGTGGCAAAGGAAGTGTTAAGAAAGAAAAAACAAACACAAAGTGGAGTCGGTTGCTCTCCGTGACAGCAAGCCAAGACTCCATTGCAGGCTCAATCCAACCTAAAAATGTGACCTTTTAACAGTCAATCTGAAATTTTATAATCAGCACTAGTGAGGTCATCAGCTTGATAAAAACCCTACTGGTTCCTTCCCCCCAAAAGAAGATGTCCTGGCCTGACACAATCCTTTCTTTTGTTTTGCTAACAATTTCCTTGCTCCACCCTCTACCTATGAAAACCTTCAGTGGTACAATGCCTCAGAGCATCTCTATTTGCTAGTGGGATGCTGCTCAATTCCTGAAGCATTTAATGAAGCCAATTAGATCTTCAAATTTACTCAGCTGAGGTTTGTTTTTAACAGGACCCCTCAGGACACCTAGGCCACTAAAGTCAGGGGCAAGAACAAGGACATGGTTTTCTGCTCATCCTCCTGAGCTCTACAGATCATCCTTTAGGTTCCAGTTTGTCCTTGCTCTCTCACACCCTACATCAGCCGTCCCATCACAAAGTGCTTGTCCCGTGGACGTCATGACTGCCTTACTGACACTGCTTAACCTGCCCCTACAGTGGCATAAAGTCAGAGTCCCTTAAGAAGTCCTTATATGTCACATATGATCCAGCAATCCCACGTCTGGGAATGTAGGGCAAAATAGCTCGGTGAGAGCAAGATAGAGTCGCTCATGTCGAGCAGAGACTATATCAAGCAGTGATGTAAGCAGCCAAAGGCACTGCAGGTAAGAACAAATATCTCCGAAACCAGCACAGGCTGACAACACCCAGCACTCATAACCAACAGACCAAAGAGCAATGGCTGATTAAACTCGAAAGGAGTTTTAAAAGGAACTGTAGCTAACTGTCCGTCTCCCCAGGTGCTAATCTTTCTACATCTGGCCGCTTCAAAAAGGCAACTGTGGATGAAGTCTCCACCCAGCTGATCTCTGAACATAATACAGATCCTCTACTGGTGGGCCATAATAAGCAGCAAGTGCCAAGAGCTGACCTGGACTAGACGGAGACCTCATCTCAACTGTGTGCCCACAGACTGGCTTTGAGTTTGGTTCATTAATTTCTTAACTCTTGTATCTTGTTTGTTGTGTGACCTTATCTTGTGCTTTCCTTGATGTGACATGCATGAAGTCAAGTTAAATGGATATGAAATGTCATAAAGTTTGGAATCTTGAACTTGCTTTACAATTACGTTAACCTTGCTTTATGACCGAATGCAGAAAGATGACTCATGTGTACACCTTCCACCTTCGTAGTGTGCTTGGGATTTTATATATATATATATATATATATATATATATATATATATATATATATATATATAGTAGCCATATTTATTTTATAAACATAGATGCAAAAATCATAATTAAACTGTCAGCAAATACTCGAACCAAGAAAGATTTAAAGACTACAGGACTTGAACTATACTCAAAAAAATTATTTAAAAAAAGATAAAGAACATGAGGCTTATAATTTTCTTTTCTTTTTGAAGATTTTATTTATTTTTATTTGAGAATGAGAGTGAGAATGAGTAGGTAAAGGACAAAGAGAGAAGAAGACTGCCTGGAACTTGATCAGAACTCAGTCAAAGGACCCTGGGATCATGACCTGAGTTGATGGCAGACACTTAACTGACTGAGCCATCCAGGCACCATGGGACTTATAATTTTCTCTTTCCCTCTTAGAATAATTTCCCTTAAAATGGAAGAAGAGAAGAGTCCCCTTTATGACTGCTACTGTTCAACACCGTGCTATTGTCCAAGCCAGTGTCCCAGGAGCCACAATAAAGAACAAGAGCTCTGGGGATTGCAAAAGAACAGAAACTACTAGAAATAGCAAGTTCTCAGTGAGGTGGGTAGATCCAACTTCAGTACAGGAAAATTAATAGGGTTCCCAGATACTAGCAACAAACAAAAAGTATAAAGGTAGATGAAGGCTAAAATATATCCCAAGAAGTTTACTAGAAGTGAACCTAACAATGTGTAAGACCTTTAAGAAAAAGTGGAAAACTCACTGAAAACGTAAAATGAAGACCTATATAAATTGAGGTATATACCATGTTAATGGATAGAGACCTCAGTGCCACAAAGAGTCTAGCTTCCCAAAATTTCTCTCCCTCTTTCTCTCTTTCTCTCTCTATAGCAAAGGTGAGACCGTGCCCAAGGGAAACTACCTCCATGAGAGCATGGAAATGCCTCCCCCCACCCCATCCAGGTTGGGCCTTATAACAAAGAGTAAAGTAGCAGCTAAAGGAAGCTGCACAGCCAGAGAGCCCAGGTTGGAGAGGCAGCAAGAGGGACCCAGTGCCCATCAGTCCTTTGTCAGGATTACACACAGGCTAGAGGGTGAGGACTCCCCACAGTCTCCACCTGAGACGCCAGCTTCAGGGACAGCTTCTTTAATTTTCACCCATTATTAATCTACTTCCCAGCCAACACACCTCTCCATCTTTTACTCCCACTAGGAAATCCCCATCCCAATAGGGGCAGCACCGACCCAGCTACCACCATTAACATTCTGGGCCTCCCGTGAGGTAGCAGGAAACACGACCTCCAACCTCTGACCTCCGACCTCTAGAAAGTCACAGAGCCTGGAGATTCAGCTCCTGGTGTGAGGCAACCCTCATCCCTCATGAAGCAGTGCGATGAGGTCAGCCATCCTGTCCCTGAGTCAATGAAAGGAATCCTGTCAGTCACAACTGTTTCAGGCTGAATGTGTGTGTCCCCCAAATCCATATGTTGAAGCCCTAAACTCCTGTGTTGGGGTTTTGGAGTGAGGGTGTCTTTGGGGTGATTAGGTTTAGATATCATGAGGGTGGGACCCCATGAGGGATTAGTGTCCTAAGAAGAGGAAGAGAAACTAAAGCTGTCCCTCCTTCTCTCTCTCTCTCCCTCTCCCCCTTGTCTCTCTCCCTCCAGCTCAGTCAGGTGGAGGCTGAGGGGCCTTAGGCAGGGGACCCACCACAGAATTAAGAGCTCAAAGCACATCTGTGTCTTCACCCCTGGGGAGTCAGGAGAAAACACCAGAGTTCTGACGGAGACCCACACTTCCTTTTCTCTTCCACTCATTCAGCAGACAGGAGAGCAACACCTGGGCCCAGACTTGGGGGCGCAGAAGTGATGAGGAGAGGCCTCACTCCACTCCCCAGAGAGCCTGCCCCTCAGGGAGCTGGCCTGCCATGCTTTCCCGAGCGAGGCTGTCCCAATCCCCTCTGGCATCCTACTTTCTCTTTCCCTTTGCAGTAACTCAGTGGGAGTTCTGCTGCCCGTTGGGGCCTGTCTCTGCCCGAGGGCAGCTCTGTCTCGGAGGAGGAGAGAAGGTGGGTCTGAGTCCAAGGAAGTGAAACCACCCAGGACCCTCCCACCGCCCAGGCCAAAGCAGGAAGGAGGTGGGGCGTCTGGGGCGGTGGCCCTGGAGGTCTCAGATCTGGAGCTTTCCTAAAGCAAGGCGTGTGAGAGGATGCAGCCGCGGTTCCGCCACCAGAGGTATCCCTGCGGGCTCTCCCGTCCCTCCCGCCCCACCCTGTCCGCAGCCCCTCCTTCCTGCCCGCCTGTAGGCCTCTGTCCCTGGCCTCCTCCTCCTCCTCCTCCCCACCGCCGTCCCACTTCCCTTCTCTCCTCCTCTGGGCTCCTTCTCTGCAGGACCCACTCCTGGCCGGGTCCTCACCCTGTTCTGGGGATGCTCCCGCTCTTGCTTCCAAACATGCCCTTCCGGGCACCTCCACCCAGCCGCGAGGTCCTCCAGGCCAGCCTCGGGGTCTGAAAGTATGTTGGGCCTGCCTCTCCTGGCCTGCGCGGGGGGGGGGTTCTTCCGGAAGTTTCTATGCTCTGCTACCATTTTAGAATTTAAAGGATGAGGGAAGCAGTGGGTGGATTTAGTTTAAGGACTTACACTATGTGCACCATTATAAACACGGTGTGAGGTCAGCTCTCAGAGGCAAGGAGAAAAGTCACCTGTTGCAGGGCTCTCCCAATCCTGGGCAGACACGTAATGCAGCCATTCTCAACCGGACCCCCAACTGAGCTTCACAATGAGCTGAGGGAAAGAGGCGCGTATTTAACATGAAGGGAAGCAAAAGGCTCCTGGAGGACTGCACTCTGCTGCACTGTAGTCTTGAGAGGTCCTTGCTGGAAAGAGCCTGCGTGGGGACCCCGGCGGCCCCTCGCCAGCCCTCGGTGGCCCGGCTGTTCCACCTCCTGCCCCTTCCTCCTTCCCCCCAACAGTAGAGGTGGCGCCCACGGGGCCTGGGGAGGGCTCTGTGAGTTCAAATATTTAAAGCACTTAGAATAGTAACCCGAGGGGCACATGGGTGGCTCAGTCGTTAAGCAACTGCCTTCAGCTTACGTCTTGATCCCCAAGTCTCAGGATCGAGCCCACATTAGGCTCCTTGTTTGAGGGGGAAGCCTGCTTCTCCCTCTTTCACTCCCCCTGCTTGTGTTTCCTCTCTAGTTGTGTTTCTCTCTGTCAAATAAATAAATAAAATCTTAAAAAAAAAAAAAAGTAACCTGAACCTCTGAAGGTATGCATTAACCTGATACTTTTTTTTTTTAATGCATATGGTAAAAAATCAGGAAAGAATTGAATTGCAGTATTAGAAAAGCTGTTCTCCAAGGATGGAGGATTCCTATTTCTCTTTGCAATTTTTCTAAAGGATTGGTGGGGGATGAATGGGCAATAAAAGCCACGTGGCTGGAAGGAGCAGGCCCACACGGGCCCCTGTGGGAGAGGTCCCTGTCCCTGCTGTCCCTGGCTACACCTACCCCCCGCAACCAGCCTGGAAAAGTGGCAGGCAATGCTCAGGGCAGGCAATGCTCAGGATCCCGGAGCCAGAGTGGGCAGGGAGCCCCTCCCCCTCCCAGAGGAGTCCAGGGACAACTCCAGGGAGTGCCCTCTGCATTTTCTCTTTTTTTTTTTTGCCCCCAGAGACCTCCTGGAGAGGATAAGTCCTGGAACCTTCTTGTTCCACTTCCCAAGCCTGCTCTACGCTTCTGGGCGGAGACTCTGCTACCTCTGCTTCCAAGTGGAAACAGAGGAGGAGGAGGAGGAGGACCCCTCCTGTGACTGGGGAGTCTTTCGCAACAAGGTAAGTCTCTTGACACTCAGGAGCTGAGTCAGTTGGGAAGGCAGAAAAGAATGGAATGAGATGCCAGATGGGGGCTCTCCGTGGGGCATGCTCCTTCCCCCACATGGTCCTGCGTCTTTAGCCTCCAGGCACCCTGCTTGACCCTCTTGGAACCAGATATAGGATGGGTTTGACTTAGCCCGTGAGCCCTGTTCAGAGTCTGCCGGCATCCATCTCCAAGTCTTGTCACGGAACTCGGCCTCTAGCAGTCTTTCTTTGACGTCTTCAGAAAGTCAGGGCCGTTGGACGCCAGAGCCTTTGCTGCCCCAGGAATGGATCTGCCAGTCCGGTCCTCTGCTGCCTTACCACTGATCCATCAGGACCCAGGACCTATTGTCCCTCAGGGGAGACCCCCTGTCTGTCTACCCACCCCCAGCTTGCTCCCAGCCATATCCCTGGAGTCCCTGGAAGGTTGCCAGTGCATCCATGACCAGCTTCATGGTCATGGTGCTGGAGCCAGGCCACGCCCCCACCCCCGCCGCCACCCTGCCCCCTAACCACCTGCCACTCCTGAGAGATGTCCCACCACACCACACCTCTGCCCTCTCCTCTCTCCTTACACGCAGGCTTTTTAAAGCCTCTTTTCAGGAGAGAGCCGTTATGGGCTGGGTCAGGGGTAGCCCAGTACTAACCCATAGAAACATCATCGGGGTCATATGTGTCATTTAACATTTTCTGGTACACAGTGTTCAAAGAGTTAAGAGAAATTGATGAACTTAATATTGATAATGTATTGGGTAATACATCTAAGATTATATCAGATTATAATTAATATAAAAATTCTTCATGAGGTCATCTACATTCATCTTTTTGACTATGTCATTGGAATGAGATGTGTATTTTACACTTGCCTCACATCTTGATTCAGACAAGCCACATGTCATGTACTCTGGAGACACGTGAGGCTAGTGGCTCTCCTGCAGGGCAGGCTGGCTGTATGGCCCTCCCCAGCAGTCAGCAACCATGGAACCAGCCTGGACCCCAGTGTGCTTGGCCTGGGGCCAGTAGGATGCCTGTAGGGTGGATGGATGCATGGATAGATAGATGGATGGATAGATGGGTGGATGGATGGATGGATGGATGGATGGATGGACAGATGGACGGATGGACGGATGGATGGATGGACAGGTGGATGGATGGATGGATGGATAGATGGGTGGATGGATGGATGGATGGATGGACAGATGGACGGACGGACGGATGGATGGATGGACAGGTGGATGGATGGATGGATGAAGAGTGGATGTTGGAACTGATGGTCAAAGACTATGGGAAGGAATGGCTCAGTCAAAAAAGATAATGCAGGGAGAGATGGAAAGGAGGGATGAATCAATGAGTAACATGGCCCTGGGACTCCTTCCCACTCACCCCTCCTCCCACAGCAACCAGCCCTACCATACTGCCTGCTTTGCCTGCCAAGAGTATGCCCTTCTCTTCTCCACCTCTCCCAGGTCTATCTGGGGGCTCCCTACCATGCAGAGCTCTGCTTCCTCTCTTGGTTCCGTGACCAGAAGTCCCCTGATGAGCATTGCCGTATCACCTGGTTCATATCCTGGAGCCCCTGCCCCACTTGTGCAGAGGAGGTGATCGAGTTCCTGGAGGAATACAGGAATGTGACGCTGAGCATCTACGCTGCCCGCCTCTACTACTTCTGGCACCCAGATTTCCAGGACGGGCTTCAAAGGCTATGGCATGCAGGGGCCGACCTGAATATCATGTCCTTTGAAGGTGAGAGAAGAAGGAGCTGGGGACAGGATTGTGGGAAGGAGGAGGACTGGGGCAGGGGGTGGTGAAGGACCTAGAATGTCCCTAGGGAGAAGGTGCCGGAGGAGAGCCTGGGAAACTGAGGCAGGACTGGTGGCATCTGGCAGGGAGGTCACGGGAGGGTCAGGAGAAGAAGGCCACCCAGGGCCCACCTGACTGCCCTCTTCCCTTTTTATCTCAGATTATGAATACTGTTGGGAAAACTTTGTGGACCACAGAGGGATGAGCTTCCAGAGTTGGGAACTATTAAAACATAATGGTTTGCTGGCCGCAGAGCTCGAGAATATTCTTAGGTGAGGGTGTCCTTAGCCTCCTGGGCTCTCCCTGCTGCTCCTCCTGGGCTCCAGCCACCTTCACCTCCCTCCCCAGTCCCTCAGCAGCTCCCCCCCCCCGCATATCCTCCCTCCTCCCTCAAGACTTTCCTCTCCCCCATGAGGGGCCCCCCAACCTGGTTCCTCCATCTCACTGCATTAATCAAATCTCGCTAATAAACTGAAGGCAAATGGGTGTGAGATATGTCTAAGTGTGAAACTCGGAAGCTGTGAGAAGCCTCCTTCCTGAGGGTGGGATTTCCCAGAGAACCAGGGTCCTTGATGAGAGTGCACTCCTGGGCTAGAGCTTCTGTGGTCTGTCCTCTCTGCCTGCAGTGAGAAGCCCCTGCTGTCCCTATGCCTGTCCCCTGCTCCTCTTCTCCATAACAATACCAGGCGGATTGGATTTGGGCCCATCCTAAAGGACCATGGTTTTAACATCTGTACTTCAAAGGTCCTTGCACTATGAGGCACTAGGGTTGAGACTTCAGCTGATGGATTTGGGGGCGCACACCCAGACCGTGACCCCACAGCCTTTTTGAGCCTAAGGCGTGAGGCAAAAGCAGGACCCTTATTCTGCATATCTGTCTTCTGAGTTGTGCCTAAGCTGCCCCACCTCACCTGCTTCCATTCCAGCCCTCGCTGCCCTGGACCCGTCCTCCCCAGGGCCACCGCCTCTCCCCAGGTCACCATCACACCTGCCCTCACGCCCGCGTCACTTCTCCCCGTCCCACATTGCCGCCAGAGGGGAAGCTTCAGGTAGGTTGCAGCCTGGAGACAGCAACGGGAGAGTGAGCAAGAAATTAATTATTCAGTTTACATTTAAATACTTTTTTTCGCAATGTAGGATTGGGTATGGGGTACTGAGGTCATCAGAACTTTTCTAAAATAGCAGAATCAAAAGTGTCAGGCGGCTGAGAATCAAGTCGGGGAAACAGGGAAGCAGGATAGCAGAGGTAAAACAGGGACCATCTGGTTCTTTGACCAGAGAGCCGATGACCCCGTGAACATGCTGGGGGCAGGGGGAGTCAGCAGCGAGGCCCCACGGGGTGGCCTGGACTAGGGCACGGTGAAAAGGAGCAAGAGATCAACCCGAGAGGGTGGAAATCCAGGCAGGCGGATGCAGAGATAGGAAAAGAGAGAGGGCAGGTGTTCGAGTTGGAAGACATCCTTTAAAATCATGTGAAGAACATCTCAGGTCCCATTCAGACCAGCTGTTTTCCCCCTGGGTCTTGGCTGGCTGGGTGGGAATTATTGGTGGCCACAGACCCCTGTTCCTCCCTGTAGCTCCCTCTCTATCCCGCTGCCTGGGGGCCGAGGGCAGAGCGCAGAAGAGCTCAGGCTGTCCCCCCCAGTCTGCCCTGCTGCCCAGGCGGGAGGCAGAGAGAGGCACATAGGGATGGCACCCCTCTTGACTGCCTGCGTCGTCAAAACGGGCCAGTGTTTAGCTCAAAATATCTCCTCTTTCCGGAGAAAAGAACCAAGTGAAGGCCAGTCTTAGAAATCTGTGGAGGCCTTTGAGACATTCCCTCCAAAACCGCCACCATCCTGCTCTGGCCTATCTCTGTTCTCTGCCCATCTCCAATGGCCAGCAAGAATTCAGCTTTCTGGCCCATCCTGCCCGCTACTCGGGTCAGGGGCATCTTAGCGGTCGATTTGACCGACACCTGACTGCACATCTGATCACTCTCTTGGTAGGGCCCAGACCCAGCTCATTCTGGAAACTTCCAGAAGTTGGAAGCTGGGATCTCTGGACATGAGAACAGATGGGAGTCGAGGGGACGCCATTTTCTCAGACCCTCCAACTCCTGCCCTTGCTCTTGTTACCCCCTTGGAGCCATCCCAGAGCCTGTAGGACAAAATGAGGTGTGCGTGGTGTGGGCCACTGGGGGGGAGAAGTTCTTTGGGGACTATGTGTGCATGTGGTCTGGATTGGGGGTGACAGGGTGACAGGTGACTGCTTTAAGACCTCTCTAGGGTTCAACTTTCCCCAGTTGCTGTTTCCCTCTGGGGGTCTTGGTGGACACATGAGAAGGCAAGTGGATAGCTTTTAGGACACACACTTCAAGTTCAAGTCCCTGATCCCTGACCTGGGAGGCCTTGTGGGGGCAGGAAGACCCCTCCTCTTGTGCCCCAGCCCCCAACTCCCACTCATGGAACATTGAGGAAGTGGGAGGAGCCAGGCCAGTACCCCTGGAAGATATTCCAGCTCTGCCATTAGTTTGCTGTGTGGCTCCAGAGAGTAGCTTAGCCTCTCTGTGCTGGGACCTCATTGAAGATGTCAGGATAATCATAGGCCCCTCCCAAAGCTCCTGGGGACTGTGATTTTACTCAACACACCTGCCCTATCCAGGGCTGGAGATGAGGATCTGACCCATAGAATGTCATCTTCCAGATGCCCTCCTGACAGGATACTGAATGACTCCTGAAGGCAACACAAGGATCATGAGGAAGGGGCTCACCCCACTCCTCAGAGAGCCTGCCCTACCCCAGGAGCTAGCGTCCTGCTCTCCCCAGCCAGGCTGTCCCAACCCCCTCTGGCATCCTACTTTCTCTTTCTCTTTGCAATAATTCGGGTCCTACTGCGGGGTGGGGCCTGTGAGGGCAGCTCTGTCTCAGAGAAGGAGAGAAGGTAGGTCTGAGCCCAAGGAAGTGCAACCACCCGAGGGCCCTCCCACCTCAGAGGCCAAAACAGGAAGGAGGGGAGCCTGGTGGGGGGAGGGTGCTGCGGGGCTTTCCTAAAGCGCAGCCAGTAAGAAGGATGGAGCCCTGGTGCCCCAGACAAAGGGCGGGACTGGGATAAGCCAGCTGGGGAGTGGCAGCGGTGTAGGGACCCCCAAGGTCTGGTAAGTCCAGAGGAAAGAAGGGGGGTAGGAGCCCGAAGAAACACAATCGAGCTAGGGCCGCCCACCCCGGCTTTTGCCTGGCAGGAAAGGGGTGGGTCCACGGCTCAGACTACTGTGGAAGGACGCTCACAGATACCGGGCTTTGCCGAGGCCCCAGCTCCAGCTGGAGAGCCCAGGGCGCAGGGCAGAATGGGACAAGCCTGCCAAGGACCCTAGGGTGGGGATTGCAAAGCCCAGTCTCCCTGCTCGCTGGGCTCTCTGCCTCCTTCCTGCTCCCAGCCACACTTCACTCCCTCTCTGACAGCCCGTCCTTCAATCTGCAGGGTCTGCTCCCTGCCTTGGCCTGCTGGCACCGCCTGGGCAGGTGCCCATCCCCCCCCCCCCCCCCCGCCCTTTGGCCCCCCCCCCCCCCCCCCCCCCCCCCCCCCCCCGTCTTCCTAAAGCACTTCGTTTAAGCTTAGTGATAAACGTTAGATTCAAGGATGATGGACACAATTGCCGGAGTCAGCAATAAAAGCATATTTATACATTTTATTTTAAAAACTTGCACAGTTTTGCAAAGAATGCTTTAATTTCTGTAACCAACCCGAACAAGAGTTCATCTGCTTAATGCTCAGGAAGCCAGGAAAGACCTGGCCCTGGGTTTCTGCGCTGAAGAGACAGGCTGGTTACTGGTGTGGGGGGCCACCCAGGAGAACGGGGAGCTGGTGCTTGGAGGTCCTGAACTCCCCAACAGTTTGCAAGTAAGGGTGTTGGAGGGCAAAAATTCAGGGTTAGGGGTCCAGGTTTGTGGGTTCTTCTGATTGGTCGGGGATGATGTAAACTTCAAGGTTGATTAATTTGTCTTTTTGGTACCAACCGGCCTGGTTTCACCCAGACTGTGGTCAGCGGCCCTAGTACCTGGTCCAGGCGTGAAGACCAGCTCAGCAATGTGCATCAGTGATGCTGGCTTTGTTAGCAGAAGCAGAAGCCAAGCACCTCGTGGCTAGGATGACCATGTAGACCATGTTCCCCGGGGTAATGTTCATCATACTTAAGCAAAGCATCCTCTAAGCTCCCTGCGGCATTTTCCCCCCCGCAAACTTCACCTGTGGCGTGTGCCCTTCTGCAGACTTGACTCTGTGGTTGCTTTCATTTCTGTTCTGCACAGGGAAAAGTCATCTCCAGGACGAGAGGATAAATTGTTTCCCAGGAAGACTCTACCAAGTGTGAAAACTTGAATTAGTCTTTAAATGCTTCTTAGGAGTTGTTTCTATCATACCTCTCTTTAGATATTCAAGTTCAAGCTTCGACATTTGTGCTATTAAGACAATGCCCTTGTCTAAAATTTGAAATATTTCAGCCTCGAGTGCGCTGTTTGCCAGGGGGTGGGGAGCTTCCTGGGATGTGGGAACTTCAGTGCTAAAATTGGGGAGCTGGGGGCAGTTGGCTGTCCTAAGTGTGCTATGAATGGAGGTTTCCATTCTAATCTTCATGCTGAGGGCAGCCAGGTGCCCCGAGAGTACCGGTTTCAGAGGAAGTCACTGGCAGGTAAGCTAAGGCCACAACCCAGAGATGGCTTTTTCAATGACAGTCATCAAAATTCACCTGAAGCTTTACTAATTAGCATAAGGCGTATCAGAGATGGGTTTCTGTTGATGAAATTAGTGGCTTCATTAATTACTGCAACAGATGACAGAAATGGTCTTTTGTTGATAGAATCCGCTGTTCAGACTGCTCAGAATCTGCTTGGTCATAACGCCCCCACGCAGCGGGGCTCCGCTGGAGGGAGCTCTCACGTACCTGTCTGGGGCGGGCAGGAAGGCTCCTAGTTCTGTCCACTTGCTTGTGTCTTTGCAGCGCCGACAACATTTATTAAACAGAATCCCATGCAATGCACGCATGCCCCCGTGAGCCAGGTCTCTCTACCATGGAGAAACAAGCAATATACAAGTTGGAATATTCTCTAGAGTATAATCACGACTGGGGGAAGGAAAAGCTATGTGAGTCCTTTAGCCAACGTCACTGTCACAACACTCCCTTGGTGACAACAGTGTTCCCTGTTCACCCACCTCTCTGTGCTTTATACAGACGGGCAAAGTTGTGATGCCTTGCAAAGAGCAGAGTTAGGAGAAGCACCCTTACAGCCAGTCCCTCCCTCCCCAAAGAGAGGGCTTGTGGCAAGGGACACCAGGGTTGAGATACCCATGGGACATGAAGAGGGGGGTCTGGGGCACAGGACAAAGATGGGGGAGCCACAAAAGGACCTATAATGTCAAGTTCAGGGGTGAGGGGGCAGCCCACGGCTTCTCGCTGCAAGGGCCTCCAGCGTGGGCAGCACTGGCACGCCACTAGGGGAGCTCACCCTCTTTCTCCCCCCTTCCCAGCCCTCTTGGCCAGCAAGGAAAGAGGAGAATGTCCCTTCTCTCCCCACCCCAGGGTCCCAGTGGACCCAAGGAGTTGGGTTCAGGAGGTTGCAGAGCCTGGGGGGAGACCAGAAGATAGTCTCTGCATCTTTGGTTTTCTTCTTGCATAGAACCACAATGAATCCCCTACAACCAGAAACATTCTACTATCAGTTCGGCAACCAGCGCCGAGCCCCGAGGCCCTACCGCAGGAGGAAGACCTACTTGTGCTACCAGCTGAGGCCACTGGAGGGCCCCATACTTGCCAGAGTCTGCCTTCAAAACAAGGTGCCGCGCGGAGGGGAAAATACACCGGCTTATCTGAGTCTCAATTAGCCCTGCTTCCCGAGAACTCTCCATGGTTTTCCCTTCCAGGGGCCTCTGCAGAAGATGTTCCCTCCAGCGGAACACTCTTCCCGTCCCTCTTTGAGAATATAAATTTGCTTATCCTCTGGATGTCAGTTCAGTCGCTGCTTCTGAGAAGCCGAGCGGTCTTCCAAGGACTTCTCAACTCCACCTCCAAGAACTCCCTCATACAGCCGCCCTCTGCTTTTCTGCCCACCTTCGCCCCTGCCCCGTCCCACCTCCCTCCCATTCTGACCTGCTCCTTGGGAGCCTGGTTTCCTGGGTGGGGGGATCAAGCTGCAGATGCTTTAGGGGTGCTGAGTTGATGGAGGAGTGAGAGAAGGAAGGAAAGACGATTCTTTCCCTGTCCTAGGCAAGTTCCCAGGACAGAGCCCCTTACCCCCAGGGGCGCCCTCACTTTGTGAGCTCTGGCCTCTGCCTCGTAACCAAACCTCTCTTCTCTCTGTCCGGGACCCTCTCTAGAAAAAGCGCCATGCAGAAATCCGCTTTATTGACAATATCAAGGCACTACGACTGGACAGGTCCCAGAGATTCAAGATCACCTGCTACCTGACGTGGAGCCCCTGCCCCACCTGTGTGGAGGAACTGGTTGCGTTTTTCCAAGACCACACCCACATCAGCCTGCAGCTCTTTGTCTCCCGCCTGTATTTCCACTGGCGCAAGGAGTCCCAGGGGGGGCTAAAGCGTCTGTATACATCCAGGATCCCCATGGCCGTCATGAGCCTCCAGGGTAGGGAGAGGGCAGAGCTGTGAGGGGGTGGGAGGGTTTGCAGCTCCGAGAGGGAAAGGCCACTGGGGGAGAGGGGGGGTGGCTGGACCGAAGGGTGGTGGCCCAGTTGAGGCCCAAGCTGTGACAACATGGGAAGAGCAAAGGAACGAGGGGTCCCTGGAATTGCAGGGTCCACGCCCCTGTCGCCGGGGCCTGACTACCCTCCCTCTTCATCTCAGAGTTTGAGGACTGCTGGAGGAATTTTGTGGACAACCGGGGCGAGCCTTTCCAGCCCTGGAACAAACTGATACAGTACAGTGAAAGCACAACCCGGCGGCTTCGAAAGATCCTCATAGTGAGAAGCTGTCCCCGCTGCAGGCTCCTGGCCCCCCACCGCCCCCCGTCTTCCCAGCTCCAGTGCCCCCTTGTCTCTGTCCCTCCCTCGTCTCCTTGCTCTCTGTGCCCACTGTCCCCCCACATCTTTCTCTTTTCTCCCAACACCCTTCCCCTCACCCCAGCAGGGGCTTCCTATTCCTTGTCTCCCTTTTCTTAGGATCTTGTCTGTTTTCTGGTTACCTCGAGGCCTCCATGGCTTTCTTCAACCTGGCTCCTGTCCCCTCGCCTTCCCTTGCTCCCCATACCGCTGCCTGTCAATGACACTTCTAATTGTCTTCTCTCTCTCTCACGCCCAGAATGATTTAGAGAATGACTTCAGAAATTTGCAGATTCGTGGACCACCGACCCCCTACCACATTCCTGGAGCATCTTGATGCTTCATACCTCGCTGATTTGAGCAACTTGTGAGTTCCACGGGCACACCTGAAGCTCCCCTGAGTCCAGAGAACCTTCCTTTCCTCCCTCATACTTTTGTTTGTTTTTTTTTTAATAAGTGGGTATATATTTTTATAACTGAAAAAATAAAAATAATTTTTAAGTCCGTAAAACTTGGGTTACTTTCTAAAAGGGAAATCAGGACTTTCCCTCATAAAAAAATGAGTATAAAGGTCTTTTTATCCTACTGCACCAAGAAAAAAAATGTATTTGAGAATTCCCTCTAAAGTCTAGAGTAGTTGGATCATTTTGTCGTCCCAATATTCTCTGTTCCTTCTCAGTATCTACTGTGTGTCTAAACAAATAAGGTAAAACTGTTGAGGGCACGCAGTCACTCACTTAATTGCTTGGGGGGATAAACAAAACCAGTTGGAACAGTGTTATTCGATGTTCTTTCTTGAAACCAAAAAGCACCAACTCTGGCTGGTTAAAACAAGAAAAAAAAGAGATTTGTTGGAAAGATGTTGAGTGGCTCCTTGAAGCTCTAGGAAAAAGGGAGAGCTAGAAGGAAGGGAGTGAAGGGAGAAAGGAGGAAGGAGTCCCCATATTGTGCTGCAGAGCTGGTCTAATGAAGGTGTCATGGCCTGTGACAACATGCTCCCCCATATCAGCCACACCTGGAAGCTGGATGCTGACCCAGAGTCCCTGCCTTGGCTGCCTCCACTGCCAGTACCCCCACCCAGAAGGCAGAAAAGGGAAAGAGTAGAAAGGAGCGACAATAAATAATGAACACAGTAGAGGAACCTGGATGGTTCAGTCCATTGAGGATCAGACTCTTGATTTCTGCTCAGGTCATAATCTCAGGGTCATGAGATCAAGCCCAAAGACAGGTTCTGCACTGGATGAGGAGCCTGCTTAAAATTCTCTCTCTCTCTCTCCCCTTGACCCTCCCTGCCTACCACCCCCACCCCAATCATGCACACATACACTCTCTCTCTCTCTCAAAAAAAAAAAAAAAATGAACATGGTATAAGATGAAAAGAGTAAAAGCAAGTGTATTACAGTAAATATGAACAGAACAAATTCTTCCAATAATCATGTTTTAAAAAAAAGGAAACGGATTGAAAATAAAAGGGTTGAGCAAAAATACCAAGGAAATCAACGTTTAAGAAGAAAGGAATAGTGGCACTATCACACAGCTACACTTTAATGAATCAAACAGGTCAAAGAGGGACTTAGCATAATGGCACAAAGGAACAATGAAATAAGATAATGGGATGTCATTAAGCATCTGCCTTTGGCTCAGGTCATGATCCTGGGGTCCTGGGATTGAGGCCTGCATCAGGATCCCTGCTCAGCAGGAAGCCTGCTTTTCCTTCTCCCACTCCCCCTGCTGTGCTCCCTCTCTAGCTGTGTGTGTGTGTGTCTCTCTCTCTGTCAAACAAATTAAAAAAAAGAGAGAGAAGATAATCATTAACTTGTATGCACCAAACAACATAACAACCAAATACATAAAGGAAAAATTATGGGAAACTGTGTTTGTTTGGTGTGCCAATGCTTATAGCCCTGGGAGAGTGTCACAGTTGGCCTGAGTCTGCCATATAATCTTATTCCTCCTTTGCCACATTTTTAGCCTCTCCTGAAGCTAGGAATGGCCATGTGACCCAGTTAGGATGAATCAAATGTAATAAAATATCTACTAGGAAAGCTCTCTGGTTTTGCTTCTGCTTCTTTTTTTTTTTTTTTTTTTAAGATTTTATTTATTTGACAGAGAGAAACACAGCCAGAGAGGGAACACAAGCAGGGGGAGCGAGAGAGGGATAAGCAGGCTTCCCGCCGAGCAGGGAGCCCGATGTGGGGCTCGATCCCGGGTCTCCGGGATCATGTCCTGAGCCGAAGGCAGTCGCTTAACCAACTGAGCCACCCAGGCGCCCCTTGCTTCTGCTTCTTAAAGGCATTTCAGGCAAGTAGGGTCTCATTGCACTGTCCCTCCCTGGTTTTACCCGCCTGTGAGTGGGAGAGAACACGTGGCAGTTATTTTGCAACCATAAGATGTACATGAGGACAAAGAGCCAACAAATTGAGGATGATAAAGCAAAAAGTCAGACAAAGCATGAGTCTCTGATAACATTGTTAAGCCACTGGAATAATATTTACCCTAGAAATACCTACCTCCAGTCTCTCTTTTAAATAAAGTAATAAATATCTGTATCATTCAAGTCACTGTTAGTCAGATATTCCGTCTGTAGTTGAATGTGCCCTAACTGATGTACCTTCAAGTTCAGCAAAATCTATACTCAGAGGGGCGCCTGGCTGTCTCAGTCAGTAGACAGAGCACACAAGTCTTGATCTCGAGGTTATGAGTTCAAGCTCATGTCTGGAGTATAGCTTACCTATAAAAAAAAAAAATTGGCTAAGTGGCTTGACTTTAAGGCTGTTCATAAAAAGTGTCTTTGGGATGTACAGGTAGCTCAGTTGGATAAGAGTCCAACTTTTGGTTTCAGTTCAGGTCATGATCTCATGGGTTGTGGGATTGAGCCCTGCATTGGGCTCCGAGCTCAGCAGAGAGTCTGCTTGAAAATCCTCTCCCTCTGCCCCTCCTCCACTCTCTCTTTCAAATAAATAAATATATCTTTTTTAAAAAGTGGTTTTAAAAATGAAAGCTAAATCTTTAAAAAAATAAAAGGAGGGGAGGCCTGGGTGGCTCAGTTGGTTAAGCGATTGCCTTCCGCTCAGGTCATGATCCTGGAGACCAGGGATCGAGTCCCACATCGGGCTGCCTGCTCAGCGGGAAGCCTGCTTCTCCCTCTCTCACTCCCCCTGCTTGTGTTCCCTCTCTGGCTGTATTTCTCTCTGTCAAATAAATAAAATATTTTTAATAAGTAAATAAATAAATAAATAAATAAAAATGAAAGCCATACTCAGAAAAAAATGGATAGACTAAATGTTTTCAATACCAAAAAATATATAGTAATTTATTATCCATTTTAAGAAATTAGAAAAAGCAATGACAAAAACTAGAGATAGGAAATTGATGAAGATCAAAGCTGAAGTTAATTAGAAAATTTTAAATGGCTTTAAAAAAAAAGAAAATTGTAAATGGTAAGAAGGACAAATAAATCCAAAATTATGTTCCTTGAAAAGACCAATGAAGTAAATAAATCCAGAAAGAAACTGATAAAAGAATAAAGACAGCAAAAATATACGAGGTAAAGTATGACAAAAGAAATACAACTCGGATATAAAAAAGACTAGGAAAATCATAAGAGAATATTTCATGTGAATTTATAGAAACAAACTTGAAAACCTTAAGGAAATGCATAATTTTCTGGCCAAAAAAAAAAAAAAAATTAACAAAACTGACCCAAGAAATGGAATACTTGGGTAGACCTATTCTCATGGAGAAAATTGAAAAGACAATTAAAGATCTATCCCCAAAAGAAAAGAAAAAAACACAAAAGACAAAAACAAAAAACAACTAGGACCAATTGTATTCACAAATCTTTTATCACACCTCTAAAAAATATATAATTTCAGTGTTAATAAGAGATGACAAGTTATAGAAAAATATGGAAAATTTCTCCTAATTCATGTTGTAAAGAAACAGCCTTAATGCAAAAACTAATAAATACCCAAAACCAAACACTAAATTCCCCAAGTCAATATCACTTATGAATATAGCTGAAAAATTATAAATCAGATATTTATATATCTGGCTGCCTCAGTTGGAGAAGCATGCAACTCTAGATTTTGGGGTTGTGAGTTCAAGCCCCACGTTGGGTGGAGAGATTACTTAAAAAAATAAAATATATTTTTAGGGACGCCTGGATGGCTCAGTTGGTTAAGCAACTGCCTTCCGCTCAGGTCATGATCCCAGAGACCCGGGATGGAGCCCCACATCAGGCTCCCTGCTCAGCGGGAAGCCTGCTTCTCCCTCTCTCACTCCCCCTGCTTGTGTTCCCTCTCTGGCTGTGTTTCTCTCTGTCAAATAAATAAAATCTTTAAAAAATAAAAAATAAATAAATACATAAAAATAAATAAAATATTTTTTTAAAGATTTTATTTAAGTGCTCCTGAGTATCTCAGTTGGTTTAACAGCTAACTCTTTTTTTTTTTTTTTTCTTTTAACAGCTAACTCTTGATTTGAGCTCTGGTCATGATCTCAGGGTCCAGGGACCAGGACCTGAGCCGAAAGCAGATGCTTAACCAACTGAGCCACCCAGGCACCCCCAAAATAAATTTAAAAAAAACCCCTGCAAATAGAATCAACAGCATATTAAGAGAATAACAATATATTACAACCAAATAAGGTGTACCCCAAAAATGCAAGTAGAGTTACATATCAGGAAATAGATTAACATGATCCATTACATAACCAATTAAAGAAGAAAAATTATGTGGTATCATATCAATAAACGCTAAACAGAACTTGATAGGATTTGGCCATCATTAAAATATTAAGCAAAAATAAAAATCAAAAATCAAAATAAAATATTTTTATGGAAAAGACAGCAAGAATATTATTATAGATGGTAAAACATTCAAATCGTTTCAATTAAATTGAGATATTACAGGGAAGGCATCTATCACCACTTATTCCACTTTGTCTCAGAGTTCTAAGAGTGCAATAAGATAAAGAAATTCCATAACTAGTGTGAACATTGGGAAAAAAAACATATACATTTTCTCTTGTTGATGATTTGACACCTTCCAAACCCAAAAGACTAATTTGGGGAGGGGGAGTGGAAAGAATAAATAAGACAGTTGAATACAGCATAAATATATAAAACCTTTTCCTCTAGATTAACAACAATCATTTAAAAATGGAAAGGGGGGAACTATTACACTTAAAATAGCAATAAAAAGTATTAAATCCAATTCATAGAAAAATCAGTTGTACTACTATGCAATAACAAGGAACAATCTGAGAAAGAAATTAAGAAAGCAATCCCATTTGGGGCCCCTGGGTGGCTCAGTTGGTTAAGCATTCACCTCTTTTTTTTTTTTTTTTAAGATTTTATTTATTTGGCTGAAAGAAACACAGCCAGAGAGGGAATACAGCAGCAGGAGTGAGAGAGGGAGAAGCAGGCCTCCCACTGAGCAGGCAGCCCCGACGCTGGGCTGGATCCCGGGACTCGAGGACCATGACCCGAGCTGAAGGTAGAGGCCCAACCACTGAGCCACCCAGGCGCCCCAAGCGTCCACCTCTTGATTTCGGCTCAGGTCATGATCTCAGGGTGGTGAGATGGAGACCCTCATCAGGCTCCGTGCTCAGCAGGGAGTCTGCTTGAGATTCTCTCTCCCTCTCTCTCTCTCTGCTCCTCTCTCTCTCCCTCAAATAAATAACAAAATAAGAAACAATCCCATTTAATCAAAAAGAAGAAAATACTCAGGACTAAATTTAACCAAGCAGGCTAGGGCTGGCAAGTGTCTAATTACAAAACATTGCTGAATGAAATCAAGGACACAAATACCTGGAAAAATGTCTCATGTTCATGGCTTGGAAAACTTAATATTGTTAAAATGTCCACAGTACCCAAGGTGATCTACAAATTCAGTACAATCCTCATCAAAATCTTAATATTATTTTTTGCAGAAATGGGAAAACCATCTTAAAATTCCTATGAAATCTTAAGAGGCCCCCAATTGCCATGCAAACTTAGAAAATACAGAAGTTTAGAAAAAGATGCCAAGTTTTCAAAATTAAAATCTGTTTGACAAAGGAAAACTTAACAGTCCCCAATGCCACAAATAAATATTGTTAAAAAAAAAAAAAAGGAGAGAGAGAGAGAGAGAGAGAGAGAGAGGAGAGAGAGAGAGAGAGGAAGCCTAATGATGGAAGATTTCAGTTTAAATCTCCTTCGGGTGTGTCTCTCAGTAAGGAAATCAGCCTGGATGATTCGATTCCTGCCCTCTTAATGGGCCTGAAACTTTGTGTGTCTGTTTGGGCTGTTATTTAAGATGCCTGGAGGGGTCAAAAGAATCAAACACACTAGACTTGTAATTGCCACCTAGGTTTAGAGGAACTGTAATTCATCACATTAATAATAATGTTTAGATGTTCAAGGAAATTGATTTGCAGAGTTCTATTACGGTCATAAATTGTTCAATGCTACTAAGTACCAGTACTATGAGGTGCTATCCTCCAGGCGCGGAATCCTCCTGGATGTTAAAGAACTCTCAAAACCATATTAGTTAAACTGCAACTGCCTGAAAGTAACCGAAAGCCCCCAAACCAGGGGCTGGGGGGCTGGAAATAGCTGGGCGCAGGGGCCTCTGAGGGTGGTCTGTCCACCTCCAAGCCCCTAGGTCTGGGTTCACATCCGCAGCCTGGGAAGGCGCCCCGGCTTCCGGGTTTGTGCAGAGCCGCAGCCCGGGAGGGACTCTTATCTCAAGTAAAAAACCCAGATATAAGTTGCTGAGCAAGGATGACCCAAGCTGCTTCCAGCTCCCTGCTTTTGTTTTTCCGGATGTGTGGGGTCGTTGTTCTCGTGGCCCCAGCATGTAGTGCAGTCATAAGATCTGTGTTCTGTCAGCTCAGATGGGGAAGCAGAGAAGAAAGGGGCAAAGGACCCAGCGGGCTGTCTCCTGGGAAGGGCCCCAGAAGCTGCGATTTGGCCTTTATTGTCACATCCCACTGTCCAAGACTTAGTCATTTGGCCCCATCGGGCAGCAAAGGAGCCTGGGAAATGTAGTCTTTATTGGGGATGGTCACAGAACTTGGGAAAAGTCAGGAGTTATACACTGACAAAAAAGATAATAGAGTGGGACAATTGGTCTCTGTCACATAAGTGAGAAAGTATCTAAAAATAAATGTTGAAATGTGTTTGCCGAGTGGGATAGCATGTTCTTTTCCAGAACCTCTGAATGTGACCTTATTGGGAAATAAGGTTGTTGCCGATGTAATTATTTAAGATGAGGCCACACTGAAGTAGGGTGGGCTTTTAATCGAATACAATCTGTCTCCTTATGAGTGGAGGGGAGACCCAGACCCATACTTGCAGGGAGAAGGGCCTGTGAAGACCAAAGGAGAGTTTGGATCTACAAGCCAGGGAATGCCAAGGATCGCCAGCAACGCGGGAAGGGGAAAGCCACCACCTGTAGGAGACGCAGAAAAGATCCTCCCCTAGAACCTTCACGGACAGCATGGCCTGTGGACACCTTAATGGCAGACTTCTAGCTTCCAGAACCAGAGAATACATTTTTGTTGCTTAAAAAAACCGAGTTTGTGGTACTTTGTGATGGTGCCCTAGAAACAAACACTGTATAGAAATAGTGCTCTTGTGAACTCATGATGCCCAATTGTGTGTGGTTAGTGGAGAGACACAATTCTCAACTGTCACAAAAATCACAACATGCATAGGAAAAGCCCTAAGGAGAAAGATGTACACTTCATGAATAAAAGTTTAAAATGTGAATAAAGGACATTAAAAATAGAGGCTACATGAAGTGAGGAAAAATTTAATATTCTTACAGAAAAATTCTACTTTTTTTCTTTCTTTTCTATAAATTCACAGTAATCTTAACCAAAATTTTTATTGAATATGTTTCCATAACTTGGCCTGCTTTAATCTCAATATACAAAGAGAAAATCTTAAAGGATAGCCAGAGAATTCTGAAAAAGAGTAACAATGTTGGGAGGGAAGAGGTTTTGCCCTACGAGGTATTTTCAAACTTTAAGAATATTGAATATTAAACATACCCTAAAGCTAAAGAAGTTCAACTAGATTACTAGGGCTCCCACTAGCCAAATCTGAGAAATTCTGAGCATTCAAGTAAATGATATAATGAACTACAGCCCATTGAATGAAATAGGAGAGCATGAATCCTTACTAATATACATAACTACACTGAAAATGTGAAGATTGAAATAGTTACATAGTTTCAAATGATCTCCAGAAAAGAGTTCAACAGGAAAAGGACTAACTAGAGGACACCACGTTAATCAAAAGATCCAAGAAGACATGATGAGCACTGGGGCAAACAGACAACATGTGCTACGTCCTGGGAACGTTAGAACACAGCATCACCTTGGTAATGTCCCTGCTGAAGATGCATGACCTGAATCTAATCCAGAGGAAACACTGGATGAGCCCCAACTCAGGGGCGGACTTGGGAATTGCTCCCTCGCCTATAATTGGTCATATAGCACCCCTAGCGGTGGGGAGCGGCATTTCCCTGGGTCAGTTGTTCCTTCCTCTTCTCCCAAATGAATGAAGGTTCTGTTAGCAGGAAGGCGAGTTGGGCATTGGTAGTTAAGTGCTATGGGCTCAACTGTGTCCCCTACCCCCTTTTCTTAGGTACGCTCCACGCCCAATATGGGGCATGAACTCACGACCCTGAGAGCAAGTTCAAGAGTCACACGCTCTACCGACTGAGCCAGCCAGGGACCTCTCCTCTCCTTGCAAAGTTCTTGTGCTGAAGTCCCAGTTGCCAGGACCTCAGAATGTGACTGCATTTGGAGACCGAGCCTTTAAAGAGGGGCTGAAGTTAAATGATGGCATAGGGGTGAACCCTAATCCAGTAGTAAGAAGAGGACGCTGGGTGGCTCAGTGGGTTAAGCGTCCGCCTTCAGCTCGGGTCATGATCCCAGAGTCCTGAGATGGAGCCTGCTTCTCCCTCCCCCTCTGCCTGCTTGTGCTCTCTCTTTTGCTATCTCTATCAAATAAATAAATAAAATCTTAAAAAGAAAAAGAGGAGGAGGAGATTAGGACACAGACCCACAGGTGGGGACACAAGGAGAGGTGGCCACCAGTAAGCCAAGGAGCAAGGTCTGAGAAGAAACAACCCTACTAGCACATTGACCTCGGCTTTCTAGCCTCCAGGACCGGGAGAGAATTTATGTGTTGTTGAAGCCCAGCGATCAGTTCTGGTGGTCTTGACACGAGACTGCGGTAAGTACCCGTGTGAGCCGCAGCGAGGTGCTGGCTGGGGGAGGCAGGACTCAGGAGAGTCCACGCACCCAGGCCCTTCTTCAACAAGAAGTAGGTACAAAGCAGAGGACGGGGTGGAGGGGGTTTTGTAGCTGTTGGAACCGCTGTCTTCCCTCCTCCCTGCTGTGTTCCCTAACCCTGAAGTCCCCATCAGAAGCACACTGGGGATGCCCCCCACTGTAGGAGCCCCCCTGGCCAGTCATTTTTGGGGACTTCTCTATGTGTTATAAGGCCCTAGATGAACAGGTCACAAAACCCAGGGTGGGAGGTGTTCTCGACGTCTGTTTGAGAAACTCGACTCTGTCACTGGGAGGCCAGCCCCCCGCGCCCCCACCCCGTCCTTCTGGGTATGCGCTTTACCTTCTGCCTGTGTGCTCTGGTGTTCCCTCTGCTACGCTGCCCTCGCCACATTTACACCTTCTGGAGATTCCTCAACCTTCCGTCATGTGTTGAATGGCCCCGGCTTTCCAGGTTTCCAATTCTGCTAGCCATGTTTTCATTTTCATAGTTTTTATTTTGTTGATTGGTTGCTTGGTTGTCATTTTATTGGGATTTTAGGAGAGAGGAGCTATAAAGGTTTGGCTCAGCTCTGCCGTCTTGAGGCGGAAATGCAGGTGGTGTTGGCTGGATGGTTGGAAAGGGCATGAAGAGCCAAGCAGATGAAGAACACTCACTCTTCCTCGTGTGCAAAGCGTTTCACAGCCCAGGAAGTGAAGGCTGGCGGGAGGACAGCTCTATGGTCAGCCTGACCGCTGGCTTGGTCGTTCAACCAGAACCTTGCCCCGCCCTTCTTGGCCATCCCAAGACTCCTTGGGCCACATCACTTCCTCAGCAAGACTCCTTCCTGTCTGGGGTGGGCTGGGCATGCATCCCACCCAGCATCCTCCCCTGGCTTTCTTGGGGCCCCCTGACTCTCTGCACTCTCCCCAGAGACCTCAATAATTCATGGAATCGGCATTTTCACACCCTTCTGGTGCGCGTGGGCATACAGTTCAACATCTGAACCAAGTCTGGGGTCAGGGGACTCATCTGCTTCTGCAGGTGACCACAACGGATGCTGCAAGTCTTGGCATGGTTTTGAAAAAGCGGTCTAAAGGCTCGGGTTGGTGGACATTTGGGGAGGGATTTCTTACATCTGGCCATATTCTCCTGAAAGGGACACACCGTGTCTCAGATTTGTGCCCATGGGAGAGCACTCGCCATAGAGAAGCTCTCACACGGACAGAGGGTGACAGCCAGCCTCCGTACTGGCCCTCTGGCACCTGCACAATAAACCCACCTGCGGAAGGACCACAGTGGATGAGCCGAGGTGACTCACGGCCCAACAAACAGCCTGGGCTTCCTTCCACGAAGCTGCTCCCAAGGCTCATTCCCATCGCTGACGAAGGGTGCACCTGTCAGAGCTGGGTGCTGAGGTTCACCCCCCACAGAGCATCGAGCCTCTGGGATCAGAGGGACCCGTCATGGCCAGCTGACTATGCTGAGTCCCTTTCCTGCTGGAGAAGTGGGCAGTTCACGCTTACCAGACTGGGACACCGATCCACGGTAAGGCTTGTCTTCCCTGCCCGCACCACCTAGCCCATCACCGCCATTGTCACCCTGCGGAGTCGGGCCTTCAGAATCCAGTGAATGCCCGGAACCAACCATGCTGCGTCCAGGGAGAGCCGCAGCAGCCCTCCTCACCTCTGCAACCTAGACAATCTAGACCCTGATCCTAGTTTCCAGGGGAGGGAACGCTGGCTCCCACCAGAGGACAGTGGAAGGAATTCCTCAGAAGCCGCCACTGCCACCTGGTCCCTTGGGTGACCTCTTAATTGAGGCAGTTAACTGGCCTTGATGATCTGAGACGCCGGGGTTGCTGCCCCATACCGCGGGCAGAGGTGGCATGGAGGTCCCTCCTGGGGCCCCGTGGCAACCACAAACAGGCCCTTGGGGCAGACTCAGCTGATCTGACAAAGACAAGTCTGCGAGGGCACAGACTCTTCCCAGGGCACAAAGGCTGGGCCACCCGACCAGGCAAACGGCCTGTACCAGTGGGCTGGATGAGGGGCAGGAAGGAGAGGGGAGGAGGGAGAGGAGGAGCGGCCATGAGGAGCTTGGAGCCAGCTGCAGCAGTGAGGGCTCTCAGTCGAGTCTTCATTTAGAGATTGTAACCGGCCACCTCTTTGAAGACGCTGTGGAAGAGCAAATTTGTACGGAGAACACCAGGGCAGCGGTGCGAGGGGCGGGCCCCCCCGGGGGAACTTGCGTCTTGGCTATGGCTCGGTGTCAGCTGCGGAATGGGGCGCACAGCTGCCTGTCTCCACTTCCTGCTCCAGGCTCCTCCAGCACAGCAGACTGAGTAATGGACGGTGGAAGCCGGGGAGTGCACAATTCAGAAGCTGGGGGCTTGGGCTAGTGCACCTCGGGACAACCCTCGGCTGGTAATGATGGCACGCAGCAAAGAATGTTTCCGTTTCTCATCCTTTGGGAATGGCCAACTCTGGGAGACATGACTGTACTTGGTGGGTCATCTCAAGTGGAATGACACGGTGTCCATAACGTGGACCTCAGTAATATACCTTCTACCTGCTACCCCCTCACTCCTGCTCCTGGGATCACTCCCCAAAGAAAACCTCTGTCTTGGGCTCTGCTTCTGGGGGTGACTGAGGTACCCCCAAATCTGCTTCTCCTTCAGCCCTCATCCAGGTGAAGAGCCACCATCCACTTGGTGGTCCAAACTGGAAACCCAGACATAATTGTGACGCCTCCCTTACCCTCCCACCAAATCACTGCCCAAGTCTTGACTATTCTACCACCTAAGTCAATCTCCACCCTCTCTGTTCGCCCTCCTTCACGGGTATGTCCCCCTGGCTATGGCCACCACCACTCCTGCCAAGGTGGCTGAGGGGAGGGCTGGGATGTGAACCGATTCTTTACCTGCTCTCTGTCGCCAGCCCTGTGTGCTCCTGCCCAGCCTCCACCTGAGCCCGGGGCGAACCTAAACGCACAGAAGCTTAGAGGACTCCCAGCTGTCAACTCATGTTGGCCCCGACCACCACCCTCCGGCAGTCCCGGGCAATGACAGAGACCCGGGATACTGACCACCCCCTGGGTTCTAGAATAGAACACACCTGGCAGGAAGCAGAGAAAAGGTGACGAGGTCAGAAGCGCCACTCGGCCTCTGATGATACACTGCCGGGACTCCCACGGTGAGTACCGCCCATCTATGTGCCCGCTTCCACTTCCCCACTCCCCCCACCCCAATTCATCTCACTGTACATCCGGAGGGCTCCGGGGATGGGCTGGCCTAAGAGCATGGCTGGTAACTGGCAGACCCAGCACCTCCATCCCAGGCTGCTCCCCAGGGGGCTGAAGCTCCTTCCTCGGCCGGCTGTGACACCGCCAACAC
Source organism: Spilogale gracilis (assembly GCA_004023965.1). Lineage (NCBI taxonomy): Eukaryota > Metazoa > Chordata > Mammalia > Carnivora > Mephitidae > Spilogale > Spilogale gracilis. The sequence goes on from PITA01010346.1 coordinate 30,900, forward strand.
GAAGGCTCGAACGCAATTTTTTTTTCAAAATCATCTTTAATGTATCTTTAATAATTTTTTTTGCCTCATTTACCAGATAAATCATCTAAATAAATAGATGCTATACAGTCTCTTACCAAGATCAGTACAAAAATAAACCGCGCTCTGCGTCCGCTCTTGCCCTCCCAGCACACACTCACCCAGAAGAGGCGTGTGCTTGGAATCAGCCCGCACCCCAACCCTCCCAAATACATTCATGTTGTCTGAACAAAGCTCGAGGCTCATTCCGTGCAAAGGCAGCGTTCCTGTGCTGAGACATGGAGGCCAGGCTGGCCACTTCCAAAGCGAAGCTAAGCCACCTTACCCAGGCACAGCACCTCCCCCTGCAGGTGGGGAGTCAGCAATGGGGCCATCCCTCTGGAGGGATGACAGGGCTCGGCTGGGCATCGCAAGTGGCCATGCCAGGGGTGGGGAACCCTCTCCTCGCCCCATCCCACAGCAAGAGGAAAGTACCGACCAGGCTCTCTACATTCAAAATGGGTGGGGGCTGGGGAAGGAAAGACTGGCGGTCCAACTCTTTCTAAGCGCCCTGACCCCTGCGAGTACTGGCCTGGTGATGTGGGGTAGGGGTTCAATGTCCCAGGCCCTGCTGGGATGCTCACGACTGGGCAAAGGCCTGCAAGACAGCCCCTCATAGAGGTCTCCATCCTGGGGAGCCCCAGCTCGTAGGGTTCTGCCCTCTGAGACGCAGGATCTCTGTGCACCACTGAGGGCCAAGGAAGAGGCAAGAAGAATCCAGCTGCAGCAGACAGATCGTCAGCTCACTCCACAAATGGCCCCCCAAACCCCCGAGCCCTGAAAATCACACAGTTCTTTGAAAGTGCCCATGAGGCAGGAAGAGGTCCCATGTCCCCTGGGGGATGGGCATATGTCTTCCATTGCAAGCAGCCAGCCCAGCCCCAAAGCCATGGCCAACGGCATTCCCACCTGCCCCGGCCACCCCTGCTACACCACCCCCGCATCTGTTGGGAAACCATGTCCTGGGAGAGCCCCCCAACTCCAAGTTGCCCTTCCCAGACCCAGGGTCTCACAGCTGGATGGAGTGGGTTGGGGGGACTTCTGCTGCCCCTCCTTCCCTGGTCCGCCCCCATATACTCCTCTAGAGTCAACTTCCTAGGCTGGGAGGAACCACTAGAGGGGACCACCCTCCAATGGAAGCACTGAATTGACCCTGGACAAGGAAGGATTAAGGAGGAAGGAGAGAGATAGACTCAGGGATTTAGGAATCTTGCCAGCAGGGCACCCCAAACAAAAATGGGGGCCAGGCTGTCTTTGGTTTGGGAACTTGGGAAGAAGGTGTCTGAGGGAAGAATCACCCTATCCTCACCTTAGCAGGATTCTGCTGACTTCCTCAGAACAAAGCATAGTGGGGGGAAGGCCCCGGGAGGGGGAGGACAGGCCCCACCCCCCAGTGCCCCAACTCTGATGATGGGGGAAGGGTGGAAGCAGCCGGTCTTCTACTTTTACTCCCCTGGTGCCCAACTCCACCTGGCTTTTTCTCCCTTACAGGGCTGGAGCAGGGTTGCAGCCCCTCCTCACGGCCTGGTAAGGTACTTTTGGCCACTGGGCACATCTGTGCAAACCAGGCGCTGAGGGCCCCTCCTCTGGTGGCCACAGCCCCTTGCCGCATGGGCGGGGCCTTAGACACAGCCTGACCCACCAGCCACGGCAGCCCCACTGCAGGAAGACATGGCAGAGGTCCCCCAGCAGAACACTAGGTCACTCCTGGCTGCGGCATTTAGGATGAATGGTGAGGGGACACAGAATGGAAGGAAGAAGGGTTTTAGGAGTTGAAGGCTGCCCTGAGAAGGTGCTGGGATGCTCCCTCCCTCTCTGGGAGGACAGCAAAAGAGAAACGTGGGTAGGGTTGAAAAGTCACCTGAGTCAGAGAAAACGAGAGCCCCGCAGGGGAGGAAGGACAGGGCCCAAGAGCCTCAGAGCCCGTGCTGACCCTCAGCATACGTGCGGCCCGCCCCGCTGAAGTCCCAGCCCCACCCCGCATGCCTGGAGCCTCAGAGGCCATCTGGCCCTCTGTGGACAGCTGTGAGCAGACTAAGCTGGGAGAGACCCTGTCCCATGACATGCTGGGCAAGGCTGGTAAGTGTGGGGTGCCTGTGACAAGTTCGGAGGGGCTGGGAGTCACCCCACAATTCACCAGGTTGGGCTTTCTAAACAAGAGGTTTGCAAGATCCACTGCGCATCTGCAGCCACAAGTCCCGCAGTCCCGGGGTCCCGGGGCTGTGTGGGCACGCCCACGTGGCTGGGTGTGCGAGTGTGTCTCACAGGCCAGGTGATGTGGGGGGGCTTCTAGGGAAAGGGGCTCAGCTGGCGGCCGCCCCCAGGGAAGGGTATGAGACACACCCCAATGACAATCCTGCCCGCTTGTCTTGACCCGGTCATTTTTGGTCAAAGCCAGCCTCCATGTCCCACCGAAAAGCTGGAGTGGAAAGTTAAAAATAAAGACCCCCCTCACCCCCAAAAAGGAAAAGGGAAACCAACCAGAAAGGCGGGAGGAGGGGGCTCAAGGGGGAGGGTTTGGGCCCTCCCATTCTCCTTTGGTTCCTGGAACCAGCTGCTGTGTCTCTAGAGAAGAATGATGATGGAGGCATCCAGGGACCGGGCACCCTGTCTCCATCCTGGCCCAGAGACAACCCCCTGACTGGCAGGGCAATGCCAGACCACCCCAGCCCTGGCCCCCAAAACAGACCACCAAGCCTTTCTGTAAACGTCAGGCGCAGAGAAAGGGGCAAGGTGGCGGGAAAGTGTCAGGATCTTGCCCCCTGCTCCTGTCCCATATTTTTTTAAATAAAATAATTATCCCACCCCCAACCCCTCCCCATCTCTGCAAGTCCCCACCCCAAGCCCAAAAGCAAACAGTTTACGAAGAGTAAAAATGATGACTCAGAACTTCCCACCGCGGTCCCGGAAGAAACCTTCAGCCGCCTGGGCCTCGCGGAAGGTGACGGTGACAGAGTTGGCGGTGATATCCGTCACTGTCACTTCACTTGGGGGGAGCGCGGGTGTCCAAGGAGGGGGGCCTTCGGCCAGGTCTGCATCTGCAGCAGGCACGGAGAGAGACAGAGGGATGAGGACGGCCTAGACAACACTGCAGGGAAGGTGGGAGCGGGAAGTGGGGGCGGCATGCAGACCCCGCCCACCCAGCTCCAGGCCTCGCTCAAGACTGGACCCCCGGGAGGAGGTCACTACATTTGTCTTCCCTGTTTGGGCCCCCCGCTGCAGCAGGGCCACAGGAAGAGCTGGGGCAGTGCCAGGGCCCCCATGGGCTGTGTGGCCTCGGGAGCCCCCTGGGCCCAGGTGGACCTGCCAAGTCCAGGGAACTTCCTAGCTCTCAGGGGCTCTGGGCCGGGACCGAGGGGCCACCTTACCCTCCTCCTCGGGGGGCTGCTCAGCAGGCTCCCACTCGCTGGCCGCCGGCAGGACGTCGGGCGCTGCTGGCTCCTGCAGGAAGAGCTCCCGTGGATGGCTGTGACTCTCCAGGTCAGGCCCGCGGGGCGGGAACTTCTTGCGTGCCAGCCGCAGGTACTTGCGGGCCTTGCGCGACTTGCGGAGTGGGAAGGGCAAGGCGGGCACCAAGGGGCCCTTGTCCACCAGCTCGGGCGCCCCTGCCTGGACCACCCCCTCAGGGCTCCCGCTGCCGAGTGGGCACGTCAGGGAGAAGCAGAGCTTCTCCTTGCCCTTGGCCTTGTGGGAGCTCCGCAGGTCCATGCTGTACAGCCGCTGCGGGGGCAAGCCAGGGCACGGCGGGTCAGCCCTGCCCTCCCCGCCTCTGCCGCGCTTTTGCTCATGCTGTTCCTCCCGCCTGGAGTGCCCTTCCCTGTGTTCTGCGGCCCAGAGCCAGTCATTACCCCAGCCACCCCCGGCCCAGAAAGCCCCCTGACCAGCCCTCGCCCCAGCCCCAGGCCTGACCTGGGCTGCCTCATCTCCCTGGGGGCGCTGAGGGTGGCTCAGGGACAGAGGCCGCCCAGCAGGGGAGCATCCAAGAGAACAGACTGAAAATTGACCAAGAAAAAGCAAACCTGGATTTATGAAGCGGATAAACTAAGGAGTTTTTCATCATGGGGAAGGAATTTTTGCCTACCAAAGGACCCCTGGGGCCAGCCAACTCACCAAGGAGATGGTGTGATGCGGTGCCCTAAGATTCTTGGGCATACCCAAGGGGGGCACGTGGCACTGGGTGCCATATCACATAGCCACGGGGACGGTGCTCCACCCGCAGCCCACAGGCTACTCCTCTGCTCCGAGCCGTGGCACCCCTCTGCCCATGCCACCGAGGGCACGTGTTCCACCACTTAAGGGGTGGAGTTTGTACTCTAGGGATTTGTCTCATTGACTCTGGCCAGGATGTGTACAAATCCAAGAAAGATCTTTGGTGCTAAGGCGTCAGGAGTCCCTGGATCCCTCCGGGACAGTACCTTCTGGGGCCACCTGTCACCAGGAGACCCCAGGAAGAGAGTGAGGCCGTGAGATGCAGGTAGGTATAGGTCAAACATCCCCCAGCTGGGAGCAGAGGTCACACGCACAGCCTCCATTCTCCCATCCTGCCCACTCAAGCCCGTCACTCGGCCTGGAGTGCAGGTGGTTAGGGGACAGGAGGAGGGCTGCCAGGGAGGGGTCAGGACACTACTGCAATGCTGGGAGGGCTTGTCCTATTGCAGCTTTATCAAAACCCGCTCCTTCAGCCCAGTAAACTCCTCGAACGCTGGAGGCGAATCATCTTTGCCCTTTTCCACCTCATCAGGAGAAGACCGCAGCTCCTAACAGGCGTCCAGGAGGCCCCCGAGTCAGACCTAGGTTTGAATCCCGCTGTGACACCCTGAGGAAAGCCCTGGCCCCCCGCAGCCTCGGTTTCTTCATCGCGCGATGATGAAGAAACTGACGTGGTCGGCCCCCAATACTGCCCTAGCAAGGCCCACCTCAAGGAGGTCACACCGTGTCCCCTCGGGCCGGGTGCTGTGGTATGGGACTTGTAAGACTGCCTCATTAAAGACACTGTGCTCCTCCCCTCTCTTGCTCCTGGATCATCCGCTCTGGGGGAAGCTAGTGGGCACACTGTGAGGCCACCCAGGAGCCCTCAGAGAGGTCCACGTGGAAAGTCCCAGGCCTCCTGTCAACACCCAGGGCTGACTTGTGGGCATGTGCCTAGCTGCCTGGGAAGCAGAGCGCCCCACGCCAGTCAAACCTCCAGACGAGCCTGTGCTGGTTGAGACCATGACTGTAACCCAAACTAGAATCACCCAAGAACCAGCTACAGGACTCCTGAATTCCTGACCACCCAGACTGTGCGATGTGCTAAGTGGTTATTGCCCTAAGTTGCTAAGTTCAGGGAGGATGTCCGGCGACAGGGGCCGCCTTCCTTCCCGGGATCCAATCCACACCAAACCCCAAGGAAGAGGCCCACTGCGTGAAGGGACACCCACCTTTTCTGCCCAAAGCCCCAGGTGATCTATCCTCAGGAGTGGGCAGGAGACTGGCTGTGGCTCACACCGTGCGCAGACCAAGAAGCCTTATCGTTTGGCTTCCAATAGCGGGGTGAACACTATTCAATTAAGGAGAGCAGGTATGCGCATCATCCCAACTTCGCAGACAGAAAATTCAAGCTGAGGCAGAGACTTGCTTCAAATCGCATCACTTCAAACTCCACGCGCTTTCCAAGCAAAGCAGTGAAGTCAGCAAAGTGGCCCCAAGACCTGGGTAACTTAGGGTGTCCCGGGGTCCAGACGCCCACCTGTGGCAGAGGACTAGGAAGCCCGGTAGGTTTCCCGTCTCAAAAATGCCACATTCTAGGGCACCCCAAGACCACGGCTCCAGAATTCTGAGTCTCCCTTTCTTGGGTTCTAAAATTCCAGGCTCCTACATTTCCTTAATTCTAAAGTTTATGTTTCTGAGGTCCTCAAATATTACAATTTTGTGTCTTGGGGCCTTTGAGCCCCATAAAGCCTTATTTACAAGATTCCAAGCTTTCAAAATTTTAGGCTCCCACTAGCCATATATCCACCCTCCCCTGAACCCCACGTTCCCACCCAGGCTGTCTTCCTTCCCTCCCTCCTCCATGGAGACTTACCCACTAAGTGTCCCCCCACCACAATGCCCTGGGCAAAGCAAGGAGGGTAAGTGGTTCAGCTCAACTAGCTGGTGCAAATGCACAGGCGGGGGCGGGGGGAAGACTGGCAGGAGGAGCAGGGGGCCCTGTGGGTGGGCACCACGGCTGGCGGGGTTACCTGCAGCAGAAGCCGCTTGGGTTTCGGACCTCTCTTCCTATACCCCGACGCTCGGTCTCTCTCCTCCCTGGGGTGCAAAGCAGATGGCAGAAGAAAAGCAAACACTGGTGACATTTAAGGGAAAGTAAGGCACCCACTCCACTGCTGTCTACAGGGAAAGGGGCACCCGCCATACGTCACCCCCCAGTCCCAGGGTAGGGACTCCTCCCTGTTGCTCTCTTTACACCAAAATAGTAGGGCCCCATGTTCAAATCCCAGGGCCTCAGTCTTCCCATCTGGCAAAGGGTGGGGGCACAGCCACTGGTCCTAATCGCTGAGGTGGGACTTGGGGGACATCTCCAAAAGTATGTAAGTCTGTGGGTGTTTACTGGGCTCGAGTCATGCCAGCACTCTGCTCTCTATGCCACGGGGTATAGCCTCGGAAACAAAACAGATCCGGTTCCTGCTCTTGGGAGAGGGGTACAGAAACCTGTCACTCAAATTTGCCTCGGGTGTCCCAGGGCACCTGGTGGGAAGGGGAATGCTCCTCTTGTAAGTGAAGCTCTGCTCAGGTTTTTCCTCATTTGGGACCTGCATGACCCTGGGAGAGAGGACAGGCTCTCGCCTGTATCATCCGGTTCGGGAAAGAGAGAGAAACCCGCCTGCACTGAATCCCTAGTGGATGCCAGACTCTCTGCCAGGGGCTCTCCCCACACCCCAAACACACAGGCATGCCCCAAGGATGCGTACGAAGCCACACGCGACACACACGAGACAACACAACAGAGACTCCAACAGTGAGGGAAGTGGTGGAATACTTCAGAGCTGTTTTCATTCTGCCGAGTTCGCTTCACTCCGCCCCACTTTCTATGGCCCTCACTGCAGAGGCCATGTGGGTAGCAGAGAGAATGCGGAGGCCGGCCGGGAGCACACCCCCACTTCCCCTGCTGCCACCACTGGCCCCCTCCCCCAGCCTTCCGCCCTCCCTCCTCCTGGGGCAGCACAGGGGAAGCTGCACCTGGCCCTCCTGCCCTCCCTGTGGAGTCAGCCTGCCTTGAGGCCCGGGAGCCAGCATTTGATCACCCATGACACCAGCCGCTCGGTGTGCCAGGACAGACCTGCTGGCCTTTGAGGGTGAGACTCTTCTCTCAGAAGCTGGGGCGGGGTCCTGTGACACCCTGTGCCAGGCCCAGTTCTACCCTGACCCACAGGAGAACCTTGGCCAGTCACCTCCCCTCTGGAGATCAGCGTCCTCGTCTGCAGCAAAAAGGTCCCTTCTCCCCTGGCCACCAGGGCTCTCAGGAGGAGCAAGACAGGTCCCTGGGATTCATCAAAAAAGGAAGAAGGTAGACAAGCTAAAATAATAAAGTGAGATAGGAAAGAGAAGAATGAGAAAGAAGAGAGGAAGAGGAAGAAGACGGGGGTGGGGGGAGAGGGAAGGGCTATAGGGGAAAGGAATAACGATGATAGCATGTCTATAGCATTTACATGGCTGTTGTTTATGATCCGCACACACGGGACACTCGGCACAAGCCATCGCTCTACCTACCCCTCACAGCCTCCCTGTGAGGGAGCTGCGGGGACATTCCTCACCTTAGAGTTGGGGAAACTGAGGCACAGAGAAGTTAAGCTACTTGCCCAATACCAAAACTCTGACAACATTTGCCACTGAGCTCTGGGCTCCAGGCCTTGTGGGTCAGGCCCAGGGTTCAGTCAGGACCAGCAGGGCAGGCCCAGAGCCCAGGCCACATGATACTGGTTTCTAGTCTACTGAGTACATGGGTGCGTGCCAGGGAAGGGGTCCGTTCTATGCAGTCCTCACCACTCAGGGCCTGCTTTCTGTCCGCCTTGGATCCTGCCCGTCACCGTCCGGGGCCGCAGGGCAGTGGCGCCCTACGAGTCACGCCCTCTCAGCCTTTCCCAGTGGGCAGGACTCCGCAGAGGATCCCGCTGACCAGACTCCTTTGGAGTCTCTTTAAAACCCTGCAAGGCAGGGTTAAATGGACACCATGCCTCTTTGAGCCCCTCTTCACCAAGACTGAGAGAAAAGATGTAAGCCAAAAGTCACACAGTGGGTCTGTAAAAGTCTCCAGGCTCTTCCTTTGTTCCTTGACTATTAAATTTTCGGACTCATTCAATATAAGATCCAAATCCTCCACCGGGACTTACGTGGCACCCCCTGAGCTGTGCTCCCCCTTCCTTCAGATGCCCTGCTCCTGCCTTATCTCCCACACCTCACCCATCTCACACCACCCCAGCCAGCCACAATCAGAACCATGCTCGCCTCCACGCTGTTCCTTAAACACTGGCTCTCACCCCAGGGCCTTTGCACTGACTGTTCTCTTCACCATATCCTCTAAAATACTCGCTGGGCTCATTCCCTCAGGTCTCTGGTCAAACACCCCCACCTAACACCCCACTGATTCCTGCACCCCTTCCATCCCCTCCCCCTGCCCCCAACCCTGTCTTTGCAGCAGTTATGACCATCTGATATCATATATATTTATTGGTGTTTTTTATTGTGTGTCTCTGCTCTGGAATTTGAGCCCCACGGGAATAGGGATGTTTGTTGGTTTTGATCCTCACTGTTTCTCCAGCACCTGGAACAGTGTCTGGCACATGGCAGACCCTCACTAAAGACTTGTTGAACAAGTAAACGAATGACCCTTAGTTACCATCAGGGAGAGAATTCACACACGTGAGCCCTCACTTACTGGTCTACAAAGTGCTTTCATACACCTTGCTCCCCATGAGAGCCCCATAGGGTCAGCACTACTGTCCCCACTTCACAGATGGGGAGAATGAGGCCAAGAGGGAGAAGGTCTTGCCCACCACCACACAGTTGGCGAGTGGCAGAGCCAGGACTCTATTTCAGGACTTGGCCACCTGCCTGACGCTCTCCTCCTTACAGTCCAGAACATTCCACAGGATTCTCCCAACCACCACAATCCTTTTGAATCAAGGCCCCACCAAGTGCCCAGGAGCCATAGAAAAGCTGTGGGATGGGGATGCCTTGATTTTTAAAGTAAAGAACAGGGGCAAGTTTTCCTTGGAATGGGCAGCAGGACACTTCCTGGGGAGAAGCAATGGGAAGGGGGCAAGGAAGGGCACCTGACTTGAAGTCAGGAGGCCCGGGTGAAGCCCTGGGTGGGCAGCTTCCAGCTGTGAGGTCCTTCCCCCTCGCCCCTCCCCCAGAAGCTCCTTAGCTCCCAGAGCTTCAGCTTCCTCATCTGTCAGATGAGACTCACATCCCCGTCTCAGGAGGTTACCATAAAGGGCCAAATGGAAAGGCTTTTGTACAAAGATCCCGCCCTGTACTGGTGGGCAGTTAGGGAAGAGCCAGAGGCATTTGGGCTGCCTGCTGGCAATGAAGCTGGTAAAGCTGGGGCTCCTGCAGCAGAAGGGGATGGCGAGACTCAAAAGGCTCCCCCATCAGAATAAACAACACTTTGTCAAAGGCTCCCCCAAGAGGCATCCTCACTGCCCTCAGGGTGCCGCCAACAGAATCAGAGCAGAGCACTGGCAGATAAGGGAAACTGAGGCCTAGAGAGCTCTGCCCAGGGTCACTGAGCTGCGAGGTGGCCAAGTGGGACGGACCAGAACTTAGACATCCTTTCTCCAAAGCCATAGTCTCTCCCCTGGCCTTTCTCAAGCTTCACTGGATCTTCCTTCTCTAGGTGAGAAAGTCTCTAGGAGACTCTCTGGTCTGTCGCCAAAGTCATGACTGTCCACTGGGAGTCGCTGACATTGCCGCCCCTTACACAGTGCCACCTCTGGAAAGCATTTTTATACCCTTCACAGCAACTGAAAGCCCTACCTTTGGGGGAATCAGAGCTGGTGTTATTAGGAATGGCCCATTTTACAGCAGAGAGACTGAGGCCTGGGGAGGTTAGAGAAGTGGCCGACATCACTCAGCAACAGGAAAGGGAGCCAGAGCCCTCGGCTGCTCTGGGACCTGATGCCCATCCCGTTCTCCCAGCAATAGACTAGACCCAGCTGTCCCTGCCAAACGGCTGCCCCACCCCATGCCCCTCGTTCAGAGCCAAGCCAGCAGGAGGCTCCTTATGAACCCTCAAAGCCTTATCCCCAACCCCAGGGGCAGCCTGAGGCCCCCTTACTTCTCCTCATAGGCCATGACCAGGCGGGGGTCCAGGATGTGCTCTTCCGGCTCCCATGTGCTGTACCTGGGGAGAGAAGCAGAAGGTCAGAAGCAGCCGTGCCCCCGTGTGTCCCCCAGGAAGTGGGGGAGATCCTTCAGGCTCTCCCCTACTTCTTGGGCCCACATAATTGTCACCTACTCCCAGGTTAGGGGGCTCCAATGACACCAGAACTCCCCTCATTCTGGCTTACTCTGACTAACTCACATCACCTTACAAAGAACTGCATCCCAGTTAAACCTCATACTCGGAAGCATGGGCATTGCTCCCCAGACTCCCTTCTCATGCGAAGCCTGAGCATGTGGTCAAGGGCAGAGGCTCTGGCGCCACACTACCTGGGTTCAGATGCCAACTCCTGAAGGATTCACTCAACGTCCCTGTGCCTCCATTTCCCCATCTGTAAAGAACTCTTGTGCTGCTGACTGTGTTCATCTAAGTGCCTAGCGCAGTGCCTGGTGCACAGGAAGTGCTGTCCCTGCCCACCCCCCCATGTCCAGGCACAGCCTCCCCTGCCTGGGCTGAGCTGCTCCCTCCCTCCTCAGCACACAGCGGTACCTTCCCAGCCTGGCCTGAAGTTCCCCTGCCAGGCCTGGCACACAGCAGGAATTGGGTAGATGGATAGCGAATGAACGGTGCAGTGATCCCACGGCAGGTCCCCTTGGTATTTCCAGGGGGGCCATCTACCACCTCAAACCACAGAGTGCCCCCTGTTGGGCCAGACTTGGGAGTGACAGCTCAGCACTTCGACAGCTCAAGCCATCTTCATTCTGCCTGCACTGCTATTTACTTAACATCTGCCTTTAAAGCAGCTTACTTTTTTGTTTAATAATTTTATGTTAAAACCAAACTTTGGGGGGCGCCTGGGTGGCTCAGTTGGTTAAGCGACTGCCTTCAGCTCAGGTCATGATCCTGGAGACCTGGAATCGAGTCCCACATCAGGCTCCCTCCTCAGCAGGAAGCCTGCTTCTCCCTCTCTCACTCCCCCTGCTTGTGTTCCCTCTCTCAGCTGTGTTTCTGTCAAATAAATAAATAAATCTTAAAAAAAAAAAAAACCACAAACTTTGGGACCCCTGGGTGGCTCAGCCGGTTAAGCCTCTGCCTTCAGCTCAGGTCATGATCTGGGGACCGAGTCCCACATCGGGCTCCTTGCTCAGTGGGGTGCCTGCTTCTGCCTCTCCCTGCTGTTCTCCCTGCTTGTGCTTGCTGTCTTGGTATCTCTCTCTAACAAATCAATAAATAAAATATTTTTTAAAAATTAAAAAAACAAACTTTAGGGGCACCTGGCTGTCTCAGAGGAGAATGTAACTCTTGGTCTCGGGTCGTGCACTTGAGCCCCATGTTGAGGTTTCCAAAAAAAAAAAAAAAGAAAAAAAACCTTTATGACTTCCATAAATGGGAAAACTAGTGTCACTCACCATAAACAGATGCCAAAGAATAAAAAATAAAAAGTTTTAAAACACACAGCTGAATTGTCTGTATACATACATTTGCATATACAACAAATGTACAAACATATAAACACACATATATGTTCACGTGCACACGCATATATACACAAACATCACCAAAGCAATGGACTCTGATTCTGGCCTGGGCTGCACCCAGCTCTGCTGGACAAGAAGAGAGGTGAACAGGTATTAGGGAGGTGTTAAAAGGCAGAAAGAAGCCGGGTAGAACCCCTGCTCCCACTGTCTCCTGACCAGCTGAGCTAAAACCTTCATCTTAAGCTGTCCTGGGACACTGAGAGCTACCAGTAGTCCCATCCAGATTTGAACAAGCTACTGGAAGGAAGAATCCTTTCCTCCTTCTTTCCACCAACACTTCCGCACACCTACTTTGTGTCGGGCCCCGTATCAGGCTCTGTGGACTCAGCAACAAAGGTCTGAGCCCTGAGGACCTCACAGTCCTTACCCAAGCGCCCCACGCCTAGCCTGATCGGGCACAGTTGCACCTCCCTTGTACAGGCTGTGCTCTCCGTCTGACAGCCAGTCCCTCCTATGACCTCCTCCTCATCCTTCAGGAGCCAGGCCCTCGTAGTTTCCCCTGACAGCCTCCTCACGCTCCCTGCCGAATGCACTCTCCCCTGGGCTGCTCTCCACAGCCAGGTGCACCTGCCAAAATTACTGATGGATCCCGCTGTCCCGCTGGCATGCTGGCTGGCAGACTTCAAGCCCTCCCTAGGGGTGCCCAGGCCCGCACCCTAAGTGCTCTGGGAATGATATAGAGTCCACTGCAGAGTTCTGTTCACCCTAAAGAAAGGCTAAAAGTGAAACTGGGGATTTTTGAGAGTTTGCATAAAGCCCAAAGTATAAGCAACCAGAGACTGACAGAGACTCCAGAACTTCCTCTTGGCAAAACAAAGGTTAAATTTCCTCAGCTGTAACTAGTTACAAGAAAGGAGGACTTTAGTGTTCCTCCTGTGTCCTCTGCCTCACCCTCTCTCCTCCAGCTGTTAAGATGTCTCTCCAGTGTTCTAGTCCTCTCTGTCCTGCCCACTTCCCCACTGCCCTGCCCATTTTTTGTTGATGTGGGGGCTGTGTGGTTCCCGGCAAGTCCCTAACCTTCTCTGGACCTTAATTTCCTCATCTTAAGAATCACCACCCACCACCACCATCATAGTAAAAGCACCACTCACTGCCAGGGACTCATCTATTCCTCATAAAACCCCCAGGGGATAGGTTACCCTACTTAAAGACGAAGAAACAGGCACAGACGGTAAGCATCTTGCTAAGGTCACTGAGACGGTAAATGGCCAGTTTGTGGTTGGAACCTGGCCACCCTCTACCTTTGGGTCTCTCACTTGTCCCCGCATCTGGCTCCCCACCGGTCTGTGATGTCCCTGGAAAAGGGAGAGTGCTTGACTGACCACGTTCTGTGTCTGAGCAGAACCTTGCACACAGTGGGTGCACAGAAAGGCTCAGGGGATTCAGGGGGCATTGTTACTGGGCTGGGGCAGCTGGAGGTGTCTAACAGTGGTACAGGTTGAGCCGAAATAAGCAGCAGGAAGCCTGGTCCTGCTCCATGCTGCGGGAAGAATGGCTGGAAGTCTGCACTACGGTCTCACTCTCCGGACTTCTCCGCCCCCTAAAGTGGAGGCCGTTAACACCGCTCCACCATGTGGGGAGCCAGGGACCATGGCGAGGGCAAACGCGCTGCTACGCGAAGAGCTGGGCGTAGGAAGGACCAGAGCGCGCAGCCAGCGGGTGGGAGGGCGGGGTGGAGCGAGCAGAGGAACGGCGCCGTGGGGGGCGGAGAGCCTCACTTTGCCCCGCCCCGCCCCGTGCAGCGGAGACGCCGTGCGCGCGCACGCACGGAGGAGGGCGCGCCGGATTACCGGGCCAGCCAATGGGGAACAGGGGCGGGGACGGAGCGCGGCGTCCCCGAGATAAACACGGACACGTGACCGACCGCCCCGCCCCCAAGCCCGGGTAAACAGGCTCCAGGCGGCCCCGCCAGAGCCGCGCTGCGCACGCTCCCGCGGGGCAGGAGGCGAGATTCCCCAAAGCCAGGCCAGCCCCAGTCCCTTTCCAATTTAAAGCTCCCCAAAATAAGGAGCAGCGCGGCGCGCTCAGGTCCGAGACTGAGGGGCGCGTTAGTCCGCCGCTGGGGCCTCCATTTACTCATCCGTGAAGTGGGACTGCCAAAGGTCCCTGCATTTGGGGCTTACTGTGACGATTAGATGTGCTCAGCCACGTGAAGCACTTAGCTCAGTGTGATACATAATAAAAGCAAATACATGTTAATTAGATCAATAACAGTGGAGTGCAAAAGCCTGCCAGGCCACAACCCTGGACTTCGGCTGTTGCTGCCCAAACACAGGGTTGGAAGAGGAAGGCGAGCCTCCTCTGTCCCTGGCACTGGGTTATCAAACTTTTGTCTTGGGCAGCCTTCCCCAGGGTCCTGTGAGGCTATGGCCTCATTTTACAGGTGGAGAAATGGAGGTGCAAAGGTAGAAGACTTTGTAAAGCTACAGAACTAGGATTCAAAGGCAGCCTGGTCCAAAGCCTAAGCTTAGGCTCCAAAGCCTAAGCACTCCTCCTGAATGGCCAAGAGAGGAACAGGCAAAAGATCCTCAGTTACCTTTGGCAGAGCCGATGGTGTATCACAGGCGCTAGGGCCCCAAGCCCTGGGATCAGGCAAACCATAGTGCAAATCATCCCAGCTGTATCTGACCCTGAGCACAGCCTCCTCTGCTGAGGATTTCCATGTGCCCATGGGCCATGGAAAAATGGGCTGATGCTTGATGCATACAAGGTGCTTGCTGATTAGCAGCCTGGTCATTGCTATGCCCACTGACAGTATCATTACCAAATCTCCACAGAGGCTGTCCTCCCTAAAAGATGGGGTGGTATTCACAAGTGGGAAAACAAGGAATGCATTTCCAAAGAAGGAACAGCAGTTCTGGACAGGCTGAAATCAGCAGGGTATCTGAAGGTCTGTGTGGGTCAGAGAGCCTGGAACTGATGATCTGACATACTCTGCCCTGTGCCCCCAGCCCCTCCCTGGGCACTTTGCTGTACCTTCCAGAACAGACAAGATAGCTCCTCTGCCCCATCTGCTGGGGATGAAGGGCAGTCATTTGTCTGCCGTTGGGGAGAGAAAATGGGCAAAGCATGTAATGGTCTAACAAGGGCCTGGCACAGAGTAAATGTGTATCTAAATTACGCATTCCAATATCAATATAAGCCTCTTTGACCAGGGCAGGGAAGGTGCTGCTGAGCAGAAGAACCTGACTGTCCTCCACACCACGGCTGGCACTATTCTAGTCAGGGCTCCCGGGCCTGCAGGGAACAGCTTGCCCAACTCCCGCCCTCTAGCTCAGCCTCTTCTCTGAGCAAGGGCCCCTCAGGACAGACTAAAGGCCAGTGGATTACAAAGGAGCCCGGGGTTCATCTGCTTCTTCCCCTAACTGAACTTGTTTATCCCCCAAGTGAAGTGGGGTGATCAGTGGGTGGCAGGAAGTAGGTACCACACCGCATGGGCTTGGAAGTTATATTCATGTCATGATCTCCCCTCTTTGGGCCTCAGTTTCCCCATCTAAGACTGATCTAAGCCATTTATAAAGTCTACTTTGAGCTCCTATGAGGAATGGAATCTCCCAGATCCTTTTCCTGGATGCAGGGAGACCTAGAGGCTGAGCTGTCTAACTTGGGATTGGCAACAAACATTTTCTAAGTGCCTGGTCATCTGAGACTATACCGGGTACTTTATCTCCATCACCTAGTCCTAACAACAATGCTATGACAGAGGCTTCATTGTTCTGACTCGTAAGTCAGGAAGCAGAGGCCCCACCACGTTGGGGACCTGGAGAGCTGTGAGCCAAGCCAGGAACCCAGGACCAAAGTGCAGGGAAGCCAGGGGTGCCCCAGGTCATCTGGTCAAACATGGCTCCCAGAACCCCTCTGGGGAGTCACAAGAGGCAGTTATTAGGGCCCACCTGGTGGTCTCAGCATGTGACAAATCAAGTGGCATCAGGGCAAGGGGCTCAGGGCAGCAGAAACATGAGAGACTGCTCTTGGAGTGCTAAGCCCTCTCTCCTGGGTGAAGCTCTGATAGGCAGACATATCCATGTGGGATTAAAAAAGTGGAAGAAGGAACTTTTCATTGACAAGTACCTCTGTTTAGAGAAGGAAATTTTTCAAAAGATGGAGTCTACAGAAGAGGAAAAATCGCCAACAGTGCCTGGAAGGCCAGCAGGCTGGTGACTATACTCCAATGCAAAGCCTTCCCGTGCAGAAGCTAAGGGGGAGCACATACCCAGGGAGTCAGGGCTCCTGTTGCCCACCCTAGGCATCTTCCTTTTCTAGCCCTGCCTCAACCCTTACTGGTCCTTCACACACACTGGAAGGCCACCTCTTATCAGCCCTGAGGAGGACGGGATCCTCCCCAGGTCCAGGCTGTTGGGGGAGGGGCAGCAGGGGCAGTAGGAGTAGACCAGGGCATTCTCAGGTTGGCCAGTTCCCAACCCCAACCTCAGGATGCCTGCACATTGCCCTGAACACCTGTGCCCAGGTCTTACACCCCACAAGGTGAAGGAACATGAGAGAGGAGGGCCGGGCCTGCCTTACAGAGTCTATTTTGCAGAGCGGGAAGCTGAGGCAACATAGGCTGTATTTCCCCCTGCTGTGTTCTCCCTACCCCAAGATGCTCCCAGAACCCAATACCAGGTCAGCCCTCAACATAAACAGGGCAGAAAGCCCCTGGCACACACAGCAGACGCTCTAGGCAACCGGGGGTTTCCAGGAGTCAGTCCCTAGCAGGGAAGCAGGGCACCCACAAACCAATGAAGAGGATGCACGACTGTTCATTCCCTCCCACTGCCACCCCCTTGCTGAGAGGTGATTGGTTAGTAGAAAGGTTGCTGATTGGACCTCAGCAGGAGAGGTGGAGCCACTGGGAGGTCCTAGACCCTGCTCCCCCAACTCCGAGATGGAGAAACATAGAGGAGATACCCGAAACTAGGGAGGCCCAGTTCAAGTCCCACCTCTGCCTCCACTTGCTGTGTGACCTAAGGCAAGGTGCTTACCTTCTCTGGGCATGTTTTCTCATCTTTAGAGCTCTCCATCATACCTGCTTTACAAGGCTGTCTGGAAACCTGTTTGGTGGACTGGAGAATGCTGTCCCTGAGCCTTTGCAATGTGGGCTCAGGTTCTGGCCCTCGCTCTATGGCACTGAGGACTCATGCCCCACTCGTTAGACTCGTCTTATCCCGCCCCACAAACCCCCACTCCGCTCTGTATTTGCTCTACCTCTGCCTGGCCAGCAGCCATCACTGAAGCCAAGATGCTAGGCCTTCACCTCCCAGGAGCCAGGAAATGCCAGAAGAGGGGAGGGGAGGCTCCAGCCAGAAGATGGGCTCAACCCAGAGGGGAGGAGAGAAGAGAAGCTGGGGCCCACCTTGACCCTCATGTCCTTCTAGCCCCTCAGCTGCAGAGGGGAAATGGAGGCCCAGAGAAGAGGAAGATTTAATCAAGTTTCGAATGCCAAAGCAGCTGGAGCTAAAAGCTAGGTGGGAGAGAGGCAAAAGGCGAATGGAAGGGTGAACAAGTAGGCAGACACATACACACAAAGGAGCCTTACTTTGGAGGCCATCCTTTCCACTTCACCAGATATTCGACTTTACCCTGGGAAGAAAGAGAAGCAGACACAGTGAGATACACAGCTGCCCTGACAACCACTCACAGGACAGTAAGGCCCAATACTTTCTGCAAACTGATGTTCCCCCAAGACATACACAATCCAGGGACACTCCATACACCCCCCCCACCTGGCTCTGCACCAGGTCCCTACCAACCCAGACACACCCAAAGCTGCATGACTACCCCAGACTGTCCTTCCTGCGAAAGCACAGGAGAGCAGCTGGCCCCAAACATTTCTGGGGCTCCTGCAGCAGAAGCTCAGAGCCCATGTCAGACATGGAGAAACTAAGGCCATATGGGGCATGTATTGCCAAAGATCCAGTGCCCAGAGTCCCAGAGCTAAAACCATAACTCCTAACTTTTTCGAACAGAAGATTCTCCAAATTTTAGGAAAGTCCTCATTGATGTGTTTCCCATGACTCTAGCCCCACCAGCCCCCTCCCTGGGAGAGGCTGCCTCTGGCCCAGGGGCTGACAGGCAGGTGATTTTAGGGGTCTTAACTCAAAAGACCCTGGCAGGACCCCAGAAAAGGCTGACAAAGTCTCCACCTTCAGAAGTGATGGTCACCCCTCCAGTAGTTGGAAAATAGAGCCTAACCCCTCCCCTCCTCACTGACAGGGGCCTGGACTTCCAGTCCTACCCTATCTACACCAGAACTTTAAGACCAAGATATGTCATCTCCTCAAAAAGGTACACCTTAACCAACTCTGCTAATGCCATCCCTCCCACCTTCCAGTTCTCTCTCTGCATGGCCCACAGCCCCCCTGGAAGGTATCTGTATTTATTTCCTTGTTCGTTGCTTGTCTCCTCTGCCAGAATACCAGCTCCATGAGGGTAGGAATGTATGCTTTCCTGGGGCTTAGAATGGTGACTGGTATGTAACAGAACCTCGATAAATATATTTTGAGTGAATGGCTGAAGGAATGATGTCCTTCACTCTCTGGCACTACCATGGAGAAGGATAACCACTGTATCTATTAGGCTACTATGCATGGAAAGCACTGGGCTTTGTGGAATAAATTCAAATCAAGGAAATCCTGGAGAAAGGAAGAAGGAGGAGGGGCAGCCCCCAGAGTTCAAAACCATCAAGCAGGGGAAAGGAAAGCCCATGGCCCACCTCGACCTTCACCCTTGGCTCAAGATGCCAGGACTGAGTTTTCTCTCTCCAAAGATGAGCTAGCAGTTAGCCAACTTGAGCTCCTGCTCTACCTCCATCTCTACCTTGCAGTGTGACCTTGACCAGGTCACTTCCTCTGCCTGGGTCTCAGTCTCTGCCTCAGTCAAACAGAAGGAGGTGACCTCTAAGACCCCTCCCAGCCCTGCTACCAGAGCCTCTGAAAGGGCTGCAGGGGGGAGATAAGGGGAAAGGATGGTGGCGAGTGCCAAAAGGACTTTCCCCAAGGGCTTCCATCCCCCACCTCCCGTCTGAAGCGACCACTCTGCAAACAGGTGCACAGGAAGTGTGAACCGCCAAAGTCCAGCGCCCTCCCCACCTCTTCACTCCCCCCACCCCCCCACCCCCAGCGCAGGTACCCGAACCCAGTGGAAGATGCCTCCTTAAATTGCAGGATCTGTTTTGGAGGCGAATGGAAGGGGGAGGAGCTTAGAGGATGCCCCGGCGCTGTAGGCGGCTTCACCGAGCTTGGCCGGGCGGGGCTGAGAGCTGGGGTAGGGAAGACGGAGAGGTGTGCGCTGCAAGACCGGGAGAAAGCCGGAGGTGGGGGTAGAAGGGATCCGAAAAGGTCGAAGTCCAGAGTTAGACCTCGGAGGCAGGAGGCTGAAGCTCCGCCTCCAACTTCAAAGGTCTCGGTACCGAGCCCAGAGTCCTGAGTTCGAGACCCAGCTCCGAAGCTAACACGCCAGCGAGTTTTTTCCTCAACTTGGGCCTCAATCTCCTTATTTAGAATGAGGGGATGTTGAAGAAGGATGGCGTTCAGGATCCCTACAGTCTGACCCTAATCTCCAGCTCTGGCGGGCTCAGCTGCCCTCAGGATGCCGAGGCGACAACTTTTATTCTACTCGTCCTACAAGGTGGCAGGGGAAACTGAGGCACAGACTGGGGAGACGAGCCCAGCAGCGCGGAGCTGCCTGGGCTCCCCGCCCCACTTTCCCCCTCGCCGCCAGCGTGGAAGGGACGGTGCTGGGGACAACAGGGGACCCCACAGGGGTCCTGGGAGCCGCCCCCAGGCAGCCTCACCTTCCGCACGCGCTTCTTCCGGATGCTCTCCACCGCGAACACCTGCTCGCCGATGGCTGACAGCTCCATGCGGGGCGGCGGGCGAGCGGGCCCGGGGCCGGGCCGGGCCGGGCCGGGGGCGGAGCTGCGGGGCCGCGGCTGAGGCGCGCGATGCTCGGGCCGGCGGGGACCCCGTCACCCTCGCCCGGGCGCGCACGCGCACGCGCACGCGCGCACACCCCCTCGCGCTCCCTCACGCCGCCGACGTTCCATTTTTGAACCTGCGCAACGTTTTCCTCTGCGCGAGCGAGCGAGCGAGCGCGCGAGAAGGGGGCGGGGCAGGGGCTCGGCTCGCGCCCGGCAGGTCACGCCCCTCCCTCCTGGGCCTCCCCT
Source organism: Spilogale gracilis (assembly GCA_004023965.1). Classification (NCBI taxonomy): domain Eukaryota; kingdom Metazoa; phylum Chordata; class Mammalia; order Carnivora; family Mephitidae; genus Spilogale; species Spilogale gracilis. The sequence goes on from PITA01010346.1 coordinate 51,022, forward strand.
TCCCCGCGGGCCCCGCCCCGCTCCACCCCGCCGCCGAGCGCGGGGCAGCGCGCTGCTTTCGGTGGCGGCGGCCCGGGGGAGTTATTTGGCGCGGGCGTCGCTTGGTGTCGGGGCGGAACGCGATCTTAATACCGAGACGCCTTTCTCAAGACGCTCGCGGCGACTCTGGGAAGCCGGACACAAGACGCCCCGGTTCGGCCGATGAGAAACGGGCAGAGCGCGGAGGCCATGTGTCCCACCTCCCCCAGAGGAGCGGGCGGGGCGGGGGCTCCGGTCCCGGAGCGGCGGGAGGGCGGGGCCGGCCGAGATTCGCATCTGCAGACCGAGGCCTGTAGATCCGGGCTCCCGAGCGGTGTGGTTTGGCCAATCCTGGACAGGCGCCTGCTTGTTTGTCCATCGGTCGGTCCGTCCGTCCGTCCGTCCGTGGGCGGCTGTGCGGAGGGCCCTGGCTAGGCAGTATTTCGCGGCAGGTGTGGCCGGGGCGGGTTTTGCCGCCACGCACTTGGCGTTCGGCACATAGTAGTCGTTCCGCTGTTTGTGGAATGAATGGATCTTGAGGTCCCAGACGGACTCGGCCTCACCCACCCCATCCCCCTTCTGTTTTCGCTCCGGCGCCACCATTCCTCCCCGCCGGGCACCGCGCCCCTCGCGCTCCCACCGCCTACCTGCATGGATCCCAAGTCTTGCCTCCCCGAAGTGCTTGTCTGCACACCCCTCGTCCTTTCCGCTGGATTGCAACAACAACCTCCTCACTGGGCTGTCGTCCCCTCCGAGCCGCGTCCACACGGTGCCCCAGAGGGCTTTCTCCAATGCAGATCTGACTGGGTCACCCTCGTGCTTAAAAACCTCCCATAGCTCCTTATTCCCCTCAGAATAAAGTCCAAACGCCTCTGTCTGGAGCACAGAAAAAAAAAAAAAAAAAAAAAAGGATAGATTTACGCTCGACTTCTTATCAGAAGCCACGGAAGCCAGCCAGAAGGCACTGGAATGATTTACCTAAGTCCAGGGAGAAAATAACCATCATCTTAGAATTACGTACCCAGTGCAAATTTCTTTCAAAAATTATGTGCCCGGTGAAAATATCTTTCCAGGAGGGCAGAGAAATAATAACATATACAAACACTAAGATAAGACTAAGCCTTTGCCACTAGCAGACCCTTCCTAAAGGAAATTCCAGCGGAAGAACTCAGACAGGAGGAAGATGACCAGACTGAGGTCTGCTGCAATAGGGAATAAAGAACAATGAACATCAACAATATAAAACAATAACAATGTCCTCTGGATAAAAATAGAATTAAAATGCACAAGAACAATAGCATATAACTTGGATGAGTGGAGTTAAAGGGTTCTAAGACCCTTACATTTGTCATACCAGATCCACTTAGGCTTTGGTGAATCAAGAATATAAGTTTTTGTTACAAGGGTAAACTAAAAGAATGGATATGCAGCATATAACATTTTTCTGAATTACTAGAGGAAGAAAATAGGATGAGAAGATCCACCCAATCAGTCCTCAACTGAGCAAGAACAGAGAGGAAAATAAATATAAGACAGGTGGGACAAATATGACAGAGATTCAAATGTGCTACAAGTTAATAAATGCAAGTGGACTAAATGTTTTAGTTAAAATACAAAGACTATCAAACTGGATAAAAATCCAGCTACATGCAGTTTAGAAGAGACATCCACAAGAGACACTCCCAAAATGTAAGGGTACTGAAAGGATGTAAGGGTACTTGCACAGGAAAAATACATGGCGCCAAGGCTGATGAAAAGAAAGTTCTTCTAGTTCCTTTAATACTGTGAGGGGAGGGGATGCTTCATGATGGAAATGATCCAGTCCGCCACAACTACTGAATTACATATGGGATATTTACAAAGACGGCAAACCTCAAGAAATTTCTAAAGTTTGAAATCCTAGAGCGCTTCTGACCGCAACACAGGCAAGAAGCGGATAACAAAAAGATAACTTCAAAAGCCCCACCTGTTTGGAAATTTGGAAGTATATTTCTAAATAAGTAACGGAAGAAGAAATTGTATGGAAATTATAAAATACTTTTATATTGTAACTGAATGAGAATGGAAATATTACATATTAAAAACCGCAGGGGTGCCTAGCTTGCTTGATTGGAAGAGCTTGCAACTCTTGATCTTGAAGTGATGAGTTTGAGCCCCACATTGGGTGTGGAGATTCCTTAAAAATAAAATCTTTTTTAAAAAATTGCTACATTACAAAAAAAATTGGATACAGCTAAAGCATGCCTTAAAGAGAAATATATGGCTTTTAATGCTTACATTAGAAAAGAGAAAAGGCTGAAAGTAGTAATTACGTGCCCATCTCAAGAAGCTGGAAAAAAGAACAGTAAAGTAAAACAAAGAAAACAGAAGTAAGGACAGAGTGAAATAAGAGCAGAAGGTAATGAAAAGGATCAGCAAAAACAAAAATTGCTTCTATGAAAACACTAATTATACTGACAGCCTCTGGTGAAATTTATCAAGAAAAAAGAGAGAAGGCACAATTCATCAGTATCAGGAACGAAAAGCCAGAGAGTCAGCAAATATTGAGAGAAAGAAAAGATAAAAGGTAATTATGAGTAACTTGATGACAATAGCTTAAAAATCTTAATGAACTCGGAAAATTCCTAGAAGAAACATAACGTACCAAAACCCACTCAAGAGAAAACCGGAAGGAGCATCCCTGGTCATGGTACCGAAGTATCTAACAACGGAACACTGAGTGTTCATGGCAGGTACCAACCTCAGCACTGAGCAGAGTCCAGGAGACCTCTGGCTGCCAGGCATTAACTCTTTGATCTATATGTCATCTGAAGGTCTGGGAAATCTGGGGCAGCCTCTTGGGGCATTGGGAGTGGTGGCTTTGTACAAGCTGGTATGAAACTGCCTTGATTCTCTAGCAACTTGATGTCTCCCTGCTGTCTCGTGGCACCAGCTGAGCGTCAGACCTCCCCATAACCATTAAAAGAATTGAATCAATCATCAGTAATGTGCCCACAAAGAAAACTTCACCTGTGAGTTTTTTAAAGAATAATCCCAGGGGCACCTGGGTGGCTCAGTTGGTTAAGCGACTGCCTTCGGCTCAGGTCATGATCCCGGAGACTCAGACCGAGTCCCACATCGGGCTCCCTGCTCAGCGGGAAGCCTGCTTCTCCCTCTCTCACTCCCCCTGCTTGTGTTCCCTCTCTGGCTGTGTTTCTCTCTGTCAAATAAATAAAATCTTTTAAAAAAATAATAAAGAATAATCCCAGTCTTACCCCAACTTTTCTGCATACCAGAGAAAGAGGGAATACTTCCCAATTCTTTTTTTGTGACAAGTACAGTGCAAAAAGAAATTATAGACTAATGTCTCTCATGAGTATAGATACAAAAATCTTAAAACATTGGCAAACCAAATCCGGCAGTACCACCAAAATAATACTGTCCAATTAATCGTGAACAAATTTGGGTCTTGTCCAGAAATGCAAGTTTAGCTTAACATTTGAAAATCAGTTGGTATAATTCACCACATTAAAAGTTAAAGGACAAAGACATGGTCATCTCCATAGATGCAGGAAAAATTCAACGTCTGTTTGTTTTAAAATGTGTTGCAAACTAAGAATACAAGGGAATGTCTTATCCTGGTAAAGATATCCACAAAAAAACTACGGCAAATATCTTAATTAATGGGGAAATATTGAAAGCATTCCCCTTGAAACTGGTAACAAAGCAAGGATGGTCACAATCCCCATTTCCATTAACACTATACCGGATATCTAGACCTGTGTCTTCCAACATAGTAGCCACTAACCACCTGTGACTAATGAGAACTTGAAATGTGACTAGTCCCAATTGAGATGTAAAAGTAAAATTCAATACATATTGGATTTAAAGACTTAGTACAAAAAAAAGACCATAAAATGTTTAATTAATAGTTTTGTATTGATTGCATTTGTACTGATTACCTTAACAGTTTTGTATTGATTACAAAATCAGCTCCCTCGCTGAGCAGGAAGCCCAATGCAGGGCTCGATCCCAAGACCCCAGGATCATGACCTGAGGCTGAAGGCAGATGCTTAATGACTGATTCACCCAGGCGCCCCTAAATAAATAAAAACTTTTAAAAACCCTCTAAAAAATTTCTCTTTCTCCCCGTCTCTCTGCTCCTCTTCCCACCCATTCACTCTCTCTCTCAAATAAATAAATAAAATCTTTTTAAAAAATATGTAAAGTACCTCAGAATAAATCATGTGAAAATATACAAGGTCCTTATGGAATAAAACTTTATGTGAAAAGATGTTAAACACTAGATAAAAATGGAGGGTTAACATAGGAAACTCAACAGTTAGGGGCACCTGGCTGGCTCAGTCGGTGGAACACATGACTCCTGAACTCAGGGTTGTGAGTTTGAGCCCCATGTTGGGTATAGAGATTACTTAAAACTAAAACCTTTCATGAACAAATAAGCTAACAGGTAGTTACCAGAGGGGAGGAGGGTGAGTCGGAAGATGGGGGAGATGGGGGAAATAGGTGAAGGGGATGAACCCTTCACCGTGAGCACTGAGTAAGGTATAGAATTGTGGAATCACTATATGGTACGCCTAACACTAATCTAACATTGTATGTTAACTACACTAGAATAAAGAATCCTTTTTTTAAAATGGAGAGTTAAGCCATGTTCATAGCTCAATACTGGAGTCATGTCAATTCTCTCCAAATTGATCTATAGAGTCGAATTGATCTATAGAGTCAAAACCATCCCATTGATTGACACTGGATGGGCTGTAAATAACATTTATTTGGAAGTGCAGAGCACTGAGACTAGCTAGGGCACCCTTGAAGGAGGAGAAGAGTGAAGAAGGGAAAAGACAGGAGAAGAAATTGTCCCTAGCTGATAGCAAGACATAACTCAACAAACATATTTATATCTATGGAGAGAGGGAGGGAGACTGAGACTACTGATCAGTGGGTATGAGCTTTTCCAGAAATGGTGCTGGGATGATTAGTTATTCATATGAGAAAAAAATGCAGTCAGGCCTCCTACATCACAAAAATATATCCCATATGACTCTCACACTTAAGGAGAAAAACATATCTCTGAAATTTTCAGAAGATATTTTACAATATCTTTATTCACTGGAGGTAGAGAATAATTTCTCCCATGAGAAACAAAGAACATAAGTTACATAGGTAACAATTGATAACTTCGACTACATTAACTTTATAAATTCTACCAGAGACTAACTAGGTGGTTAAAAGAGGAAGGAAATATTTAAAATACTCATTCATTGGCAAAGGAAAGTATATGAGGACTTTCTATGAATTGAGAAGAAAGATAGACAACTAATTAGAGTAGAAATGCAGGAATGCAAAAGGAGGGCAAAAAACTTGAATCCTGACTCCACCAAGGGGAGGCATGAATGACATGCCATACCATGACAAGTTGCCCAACCTCACAGGCGGTGCAAACACAAGTGAGATCTACAACTCCATCTCTATCTGATAAGCAGAAGTTGCAAAGCCCGCTAATGGCCAGTCCTGACCGACTTTCCACACAGCATTGGTGAGAATGACAGTGGAACTCTCCCTGCTTTGGAAATCAGGTTGGCCCTTCTGGATGCATTTAAACCCACACGGAGTCTCTGAGCCAAGCAGTGTGTCTCCTAGGGACACGCCTCAGAGGCATGCTTGTACATGTGCACCCCAAAATCTGTTTTTAAATGTTCATAGCAACAGTGTTTGTGGAAACCCGAAACTGGAACCCGCCTCTAAAGCCAGGAGGTTGAGCAAGTGAACCCTGGATATTCACACACTAGGTTATTATTCAACATCGGGGCTGCAATGCTACACATCAGCTTGGATGGATCTTTCCAAAGTAATGTTTAGCCAAAGAAATAAGAATGCAAAGCACACAGTAACACCTATATACAGTTCAAAACCAGGCAAAGTGAACCTTATTTTGTGTAGGGATGCATGCATTGATAGTAAAACCAATGGGAAACGAGGAAGTTATTATTGCAAAGCTCAAAATAACGATTCCGCCTTGCAGAGCGAGGCCGGTACGAATGCAGAGAAGCACACCGTCCTGATGATGGGCCCTTTCTTGATTCAGAGGTTGTGTGGGTGGGTGTCTGCTTTATTATTTTTCTTTGAATGTCCATTTGTTTTATAGACTTACATGTATTATGTCTCAAAATTCAAAAATTCAATTAAATTTTAAAAATTCAATTAAATTTAAAAGAAATGTTTCTGAAACTGCAGTTAGGGGCCATGCGCTACAGGGCATTGTAGGCTATGTTGAGGATTTGTGTCTTTATCCTAGAAGTCCAGATGATTCAGGGGAAATTACAGCTGAAAGAGAAATACTAAGAGTAATAGAGGGGCGCCTGGGTAGCTCAGTCGGTTAAGCATCTGCCTTCGGCTCAGGTCATGATCTTGGGGTCCTGGGTCCTGGGTTAAAGATGTAAAACATGAAAGAAAAAAAACAAGAGGTATAAAAGATGTACCTGGGTCCAACTTCTGCTATCAGGCATTTCAGAAAGAGAAAGTGGAGGCTAACAGGGAGGAAATGGCCAAATAGAAAAGAATTTTCCAGCGCCAGAGATAGCACCATCAAACTGAAAAGCTTGTCAACTGATAAGCAGGATAGATCTTTTTTAAATTTAAGTAGCTTCTATAGGGCGCCTGGATGGCTCATCAGGCTCATCAAGCCCTGCAGCAGGCTCCCTGCTCAGCGGGAAGCCTGCTTCTCCCTCCCTTACTCCCCCTGTTTGTGTTCCTTCTCTAGCTGTGTTTCTCTCTGTCAAATAAATAAATAAAATATTTTTAAAAATAATAATAAAGTAGCTTCCATGACCAGCATGGAGCCCAAGATGGGGCTTAACCTCACAGCCCTGCCCTGATGAGATTAAGACCTGAGCTGAGATCAAGAGTCAGATGCTTAACTGAGTGCCCCACAATTTTTAAAAGGCACCTATACACATCAAGAAATGTCTGAACCTTAAGATTTTGAAAATTAAAAAACTTTCTGTTTGACACAAAATCACACGGGTGACTGCGTGACTCAGTCGGCTGAGCATCCAACTCTTGATTTTGGCTCAGATCATGATCACAGGGTTGTGAGACAGAACCCCATGCCAGGCTCTGAGCTGGGTGTGGAGCCTGCTTGAGATATTCTCTCTCCCTCTCTCTCTCCCTTTTTCCTTCCCCCACTTCCCGCTCTCTCTCTGTCTCTCTAAGAAGTAAAATAAAACAAAACAAAATCACAAAGAAAGGAATATCAATCAGTCTGACTACCGATAACAGAGGCCAGAAGACAGCAGAGGAAGAAATTCAAATTCTAAAGGAAAATTACTTTGAACAAAAATTATATACCTTCTGGGTCAGTTAAAAATGGTCTATGTAATGGAAAATATGACTGACAGCACCTCAAATGAATAGGAGGCCATTTTCTCATCTAACAAGGCGTATATAGGAAATATTGCCTGTTTACTCCATAGATCAGAGACATCAGAGCAAGTATCTTTGTGATTCATGGACCCCTACCTTATATTTATTGCCACATGGTCACAAGATAACTGCTACAGCTCTAGACATCACATCCATGCTCCCTTCAAGAAAGAGGAGAAATGTTGGTGTCACCAGTTTATGGTCCCTTTTACCCTGATTTTATCAGAGAAACAAAGCTTACCCAGGAAACCCAAGAAAACTTCTGCTTATGTTTCCGTTGGCAGAAATATGTCACATAGCTCCTCCTGGCTTCAAGAGCCTAAGAAAGCAAGTAGTCAGCCAAATTACATTGCTGCCCCATACTTGGAAAAGGGGTTCTGAGTTCTATTCCCTGAAAGAAGTCAGGGAATAGATATCAGGTAGGCAGCTAATAGATTAGCCTCATTAGCCAAACTCAACAATGAGGGCTCAATATGACATTTTTTGGTCATGCAAGAGCTCTGAAAGCCTGCCTCCTGAACATGCCTCATTAAGAAGTTATTTCGGGGGACGCCTGGGTGGCTCAATTGGTTAAGCGACTGCCTTCAGCTCAGGTCATGATTCCGGAGACCCGGGATCGAGTCCCACATCGGGCTCCCTGCTCGGCAGGAAGCCTGCTTCTCCCTCTCTCACTCCCCCTGCTTGTGTTCCCTCTCTGGCTGTGTTTCTCTCTGTCAAATAAATAAAATCCTTAAAAAAAAAAAAAGAAGAAGAAGAAGAAGAAGTTATTTCGGGGGCACCTGTGGCTCAGTTGGTTGAGCCACTGCCTTCCGCTCAGGTCATGATCCTGGGGTCCAGGGATTGAGTCCCGCATTAGGCTCCCAGCTCTGTGGGGAGTCTGCTTCTCCCTCTGACCTTCTCCCCTCTCGTGCGCTCTCTCTCTCTCTCTCACAAATAAATAAATAAAATCTTAAAAAAAAAAAGAAGTTATTTCAGAATCTACTTCAGCAAGAATGGCAATGGATTAGGATAAATAATACTAGCTGGGTGGTACCTGGGTGGCTCAGTCAGTTAAGCATCTGCCTTCAGCTTGGGTCAGGATCCCAGGGTCCTGGGATTGAGCCCCATGTTGGGCTCCCCGCTCAGTGAGGAGCCTGCTTCCCCCTCTCCCTCTGCCTCCTCCCCCCTTGCTTGTTCTATTTCTCTCTCTGTCAAATAAATGAATGAAATCTTTAAAAAAAATAATGCTAGCTATTAGACAACACACACACACACACACACACACACACACACACACACAGAGTCTCAGTAGTTAAATGCAGTAAGAGTTCATTTCTCGACCACCTTAGAATCCAGTGTAGGATAGTGGGGGCTAGGGTGGGGGAGGGTTGCTCCACACAGTTATTCAGGACTCAGACTTCTTCCATCTAGCTCTTCCTCCATCTCTGGAGCCTCAGAGTCCTCCATGGGAACAACCAGTTGGTGAACAAGGGGAGAGAAAGAGCATGTCGCTTCCATGGAAATAACACACCTTCCAGGCACATTTCATTGGCAAGAAGTAGTCATGGTGCAAAGAATGGATGCAAGAGATTGAGTCGTCTTTCATGGCACCAGGGACCAGAGGAGCTTATGGACTTTGTTGAGCACCTGGAAGTATAAGGGGTGGAAACCAAATAAGAGAAAAGTGTAGGAAATAAGAAACAAAGGGATTTATCTGGGAGTCTGGTGGAACTATAGCTGTGACATGTCTAGGAAGCAATTTTCACATCTCTGAGGTAGCAACCTAGGAGCAGAATCACTAGTTTATAAATGACAACTTTCAGAGAATCTGTCAAACTGTTTTCTACATGGGCTGGACTATTTTTTTAAATATTTTATTTATTTATTTGACAGAGAGAAACACAGCTAGAGAGGGAACACAAGCAGGGGGAGTGATAGAGGGAGAAGCAGGCTTCCAGCCCAGCAGGGAGCCCGATGTGGGGCTCCACCCTGGGACTCCAGGATCATGACCTGAGCCGAAGGCAGTCGCTTAATCAACTAAGCCACCCAGGCGCCCCAAGGGCTGGACTATTTTTTATTCCACCAACACTGTTGGAGAGTTCCGGTTGCTCCACACCCTTGCCAACACTTGATATAGTAAGTTTTTTCCATTTTAACTATTTATTGAATGTGTCCTGATATAGTGTCGAGAGCTTGCATTTCTCTAATGACTAATGACATTGAGCATCTTTTCTCTTGTTTATTTGTCATTCTATATCCTCTTTGGTTAAGTGTATTTTTAAATCTTCTGCTCATTTAAAAAGGCAGATCAGGGGCACCTGGATGGCTCAGTCGTTAAGCATCTGCCTTCGGCTCAGGTCATGATCCCAGAGGCCCAGGATCGAGCCCCACATCAGGCTTCCTGGTTACCCATTTTGTTAATTCCCCCTCAAAAAAAGATTGATCAAATTTTTACTGAGATTCTGTTGTGTCCATAGCTCAATTTTGAAGTGACTGACACCTTAGCAATATTGAATTTTCCAGTCCATGAAAATACTATAACTCTCCATTTAACAACAGTTAATATTTACTTCTTATTTAATGTCTTTCAACAATGTTGATATTTTCAGTGATGTCCTGTAGTTTTGGGTGGTATATACACGTTCTTGTCAGAGTTATCCCTAACCGTTACATTGCTGTGTTACATTGCATTTTTAAATGTCAGTTTCCAATTGTTTATGAACAGTATACAGAACTAAATTTGGTTTTATATTCCACAAAATTGCCATACTCACTTATAAGTTCTATTAGCTTTTTTTTTTTAATTTCGCTCCGTTTTCTACATAGATGATCATGTCTGAGATTAAATGCAGTTTTCTTTCATTTCAAGTCTGTGTGTCTTTGTTTTTCTTCCCTTATTGCACTGGCTAAGACCTCTAGTATGATGTTGACTGGAGGTATTAAGATCAAACATCTTTGCCTTTTTCCTGATCTTAAGGAGAAAGCACTCAGAGTTTTACCAGTATTGATGATATCAGCCATGAGGGTTTTTTTTTTAAAGATTTTATTTATTTATTTGACATAGAGAGACACAGCTAGAGAGGGGAACACAAGCAGGGGGAATGAGAGAGGGAGAAGCAGGCTTCCCACAGAGCAGGGAGCCCAATGCAAGGCTCGATCCCAGGACTCTGAGAACATGACCTGAGCTGAGGCAAACGCTCAACGACTGAGCCACCCAGGAGCCCCAGCTATGAGGTGTTTTTTTTTTTTTTATAGGCATGCTTTATTATATTGAGAGAGTTTCCTTCTATTCCTAGTTTGCTGAGAGTTTTCATTATAACTGTGTTGGATTTTATCGGATTCTTTTTCTGCATTTATTGAGATGATCACTTGGTGTTTCTTTCCTTTTTTTTTTTTTTTAAGATTTTATTTATTTATTGACAGAGAGAAACACAGCTAGAGAGGGAACACAAGCAGAGGGACTGAAAGAGGGAGAAGCAGGTTTCCTGTGGAGCAGGAAGCCCGATGTGGGGCTCCATCCCGGGTCTCCAGGATCATGACCTGAGCCGAAAGCAGTCGCTTAACCAACTGAGCCACCCAGGCGCCCCTCATTTGGTGTTTCTTATCTAAGTTAACTACTATGGTGAATTAACATTTGATTTTTAAAATCAATAATTAAGTTAAATAAATAGTCTACAGTTTGCATTTTAAATATAAAAATGCAGATTCTCGGGGCGCCTGGGTCGCTCAGTTGGTTGAGCAACTGCCTTCGGCTCAGGGCATGATCCCGGAGACCCGGGATCGAGTCCCACATCGGGCTCCCTGCTCAGCGGGAAGCCTGCTTCTCCCTCTCTCACTCCCCCTGTTTGTGTTCCCCCTCTGGCTGTGTTTCTTTCTGTCAAATAAATAAAATCTTTAAAAAAAATGCAGATTCTCAGGCCTTGAAGGGTGTCTCAGACCCTCCTTCTGGCTCAGCTCCTGCCCACCTCTCAATTCCTTCCTCTTCTCTCAAGTGCTCTGGTCACTACCATGCCACCACCTTCCCTCCCAGATCAAGCCACCGGCATCCCTCCCCTTGGTCCCTGTTGCCTCTTCCATCCCGCACTTATGGCCAGAATGACTGCATCATTTCCTACTAACCACTTATGAAATTGTGATTCCAAATAAGCAATATGCATTTGGTCTTCTTCCCATTTCTGGCACAGCACTTCTAAAATCCTTGAAATTCCCTAAATGATAAGAGGGATAAAGTTGTCCTGGTATTTCTAAGGAACCCCTTTCAACCGCATCTGAGTTTATGTTAATGAAAGGACTTTTGAAAAGCAACTAAGGATGGGTGCTGGTTGCCAGAGGAGCTAGCCAGGTGATTGGGATCCAGCTTTCAGCCCCACCACCATGACTTCCAAGGAGGGGAGTGGGGCTGGAGGCTGAATCAGTAGCCAATGGCCAGTGACTTAATCAGTTGTGCCCATGTAATAAAGCTTCCATAAGAACCCAAAAGGTGAGGTTCAGAGAGCTTCCAGATTGGTTTACACCTGGAGATCTCAAGGCCTAAAAGCTCCACACCCCTTTTCCCAAACCTTGCTCTGTGCGTCTCTTCTGTCTGACTGTTGCTGAACTACATCCTTTTCTAACAAACCAGTGATCTAGTAAAGAAATTGTTTTCCTTCATTTTGAGAGCTGTTGTAGCAAATTAATTGAACCCAAGGAAGATGTCATGAGAACCTCTGATTTATAGCAGGTCAGCTGGCCGGAAGCACAGGTGAGAAACCTGGACTTGTGATTGGCGTCTGAAGTGGAGTATGGTGGGAGGGGAGACTTGTAGGACTGAGGAGCCCTTAACCTATGAGATCCAACACTATCTCCAGGTAGATAGAAACAGAATTGAGTTATAATGTTGGAAAACACAATGGACCACCATTAAGTGGCTCTCAGCTCAGGACCTCCATACTTGCCTATGCAGTTTCCTTCCTTGGCATTCCCCCCACACCCCCTGTGATTACCATGAACCTCTACCAGTCGCCATTGTGTCCATCCTTCAAAATGAAGCTCAACCATCCCCTCCTCCATGAAGCATCCCAGGCAACTCTTCTTCCTGATCCCCAGCAACACCTCTGGGCTTCCCCCCAATCGCAGCCGTGATCCTGCTGCTTGTCTGTGCGTGTCTCCCCGTCAGACTGCTCCAGGACAGGAACCCCATCGGATTCATCTCACCATCCTGGGCTCTGCCTAGAGGGAGGCACAAGATAGGGGGTTAGTGTTTGTTGGGTGAACAAATAAATGCTCAGTGAGAAGCTGGCTTAAGCAATGCATGGGGAAGAGGGCAGAAGACAAGGCGCTACACAGGAGGGGGTGGGAAGGCTGTTTAAGGGCCAGCTCCAGTTGAAAAACTAATTGCCTAGAGATGGCTACAAAATGCAGGTGCCTCTTCCGAGTTCTCATCCTGAGCTCAGGACAGTGGGACTCCTGTGACCACCAGGTGGCGCCAGGCTCCCAGGCGTCTGGCCAACCAACCTTTGCTTCCCAACTTCCCTCAAGGGATGGAACCCCAAAGAGGACAGAGCCAGAACCTGCAGGACCCACAGCAGCAATGAAAGAGGGTCCCCCTAGGCAGGTCCTTGGTGTCACTTCAGATCCTCAGGGCATCACCCCATTTGCTTTTCTGCCGCTGAGAGTCCACCATTGGAGATGGGACGCCTGCTCTTGGCTGCAAAACCCCTCAGGGAGGGTGGAGGTGTTGGGTGTGTCACAAGGAAAAGGGAAGAGAGCAGGACTTGGGTCCGGGAGACCTGAACTTAAGTCCCCACCCTGTGTGACTTGGGTACTCAGAGGCTCCCTCTCACTACATGCAGGAACGTTCTGAGGGCTTTACACCCATTACTTGGTTAATCCCGCCACCACTCTAGCATGTAGAAACCACTATTACCCAATTTTACAGGTGAGGGAACTGAGACACAGAGAAGATAAGTAGCTAAACAAACATTGCCCAGCTAGATTGTGGGTCCTGCCCGCGGAGCCCCTGCTGGGGAGGGTTTAGATGTGGGTGGTCAGGCTGACAGGGGA